>PVIY010025412.1:0-36756 GCA_004026745.1 Myrmecophaga tridactyla
GGACAAGAGAAGGAGTTAGAAAACTGGGTTCTCCTTGCAAAGAGCCTCGGGGGTACAGAAAGTGTAGAGAGTGCTTTCTTATCAGGTTCCTGGGTTAGCTGAGTAGCAGTAATTAGCTGGAAGCAGGAGGCAGGCCCCAGCTGGGACAACTGGAAGAGGCCTTTCTCCCATTCATGCCACCCACAAGCCAAGACTCAGTCTTCTTATCTGTTAAATGGGACTTTGAACCAAAGAATATGGTGCTAGAAGTGCCCTCAGATATCAACGCCTACACCTTGACCCTACAGAGGAGGATGTAAGGACATGAGGCCCAGAAAGGGGATGGGATTTGCCCAAGATCACAGTTTGCTGAGCCAAAACCCCACCCAGAGCCAGGTCTCTCGTGGCTGCTCCAGACTCAGTAATCCCTGCTGCACCTCACAGATGCAGGATAATCCCAAGGGCCAGAAGATGGAAGAGAGAAGAGGAAGCGGGGTGAACAGTGAAAGCTGCCAGGCAGAGGTCAGGGATTCCTGTCTGGGGTGTGAGGAGGGGGGAGGATGAGGAGCCCTGGGTTCCAGCCCTCACTCAGCAGGAAGGTCACCATGGGGCGTCCACCTCCCTGAGCCTCACTATCTGCCCTGGCTGGGCCCTGGGGAAGATGGGAGGGACTCTCAAGATGCTTTGAAAGTGCCTTGAGGAACAAAGCTGTCCAAGCCGTCCTAAAGGCTGGCCTTGTGGTCACTCCTCTTCTGTCGCCCCCAGTACATCTATCTGCCTGTGCTGTTTCCCCCAGGAACCCAAGGGTACTGCTGCGGCCAGCCACCCATGAAACTTGGACAACCTCAGCAACAGCTGCTTCTCCACTTGTTTTCTGAATTATTTAGCCCTCTATCCCCTGATCTCTGACCTTTTACAATATTAAACTTTAAGTAGGCCTGGGCCTTGGCTTGGGAAACATTTCCTCACAATTTCCTGTGACCCTACTCTGTTCTAAACCCAGAGCATCTTGCAGAAGGCTCATCTCCAGGTGGACTGGCTCTCCCCTTGGCTGTGGCTCTGGGTAATTGACTTGGCCTGGGTCCTAATTAGGGAACTGGCCCTGCCAATTTTAGATGTGGGCTCAGCCCTCAGCCCAGTCTCCAAGTTGGGTCATTGTGGTTGTGGGCTCTTCACCCTGCAGAGCACTTGCTGAATATTTAATATGCTTTATCCAGCCTGTAGATGCCAGTCCCAGAGCTGGAGGGCTCCCCAGAAGTCATCTAGTCCCTTCCTCTGCTGTCAGACTGGTGCACAGCTCATCTGGTGTAGACAGATGGCAGCTTCTTAAGCAGCTCTGGCCTGGCCTCACCCCACCCTGGGGAAGTAAAGCCCAGACAGTTGAGGGCTGAACCAGGTTAATGCTTGGGCTATATCCATCAGACCTGGAGAAATTGGGGGGCGGGGTGCTATTTGGAATCCACTGATTACTGAAGATGGCCCAGAGAAAAGGCCCAGTGAAGGACATGGAGCGGGGGGAGCTATTGTGGAGTAGGGGATGTGGCTGTCAGGGATAAAAAGTCCTTGGGTGCTCTGGAACCCAGAAGATTAGCATCCTGCTGTGTGGGGCTCAGCCTGTTTCTTGCAAGAGAATCCAGCTGAGACTAAGAGAATCCTGCCTGCTTCTATGAATATCATTTGCATACATCTGTTTGCATAGTCTGTAACCTGGACAAGCCAACAGTCCTGCCTTCCCTACATATTTTGCCTTACCTCTGGGCTCAGCCCATAAAAATCTGCCATCTGGCTTGTGGAGCGCCCAGAAGGAAGCACTCCTTTCTCCATCCCTCTACCCCCACCCCCTCCACATTGGCTCTCATTTTGCCTTTCTGGGTGTCTCTTAAACTTCTGGCCCTTCTGGGGCTCAGTTTCCTGCCTACAGCCCTCCTATCCTCAATCCCCAAATGGAATAGCCCACCTAAGTCAGGTGGACTGAGTACCTCTGATATAGCTGGAGACCCACCTCAGAGCAGGAAATGACACCACAGGGATGACAGATGCCTCTTCCCCTTTCATTCTCACCAACCTCAGATGGGATGTCCTTCCATACGTCTGAATTGAATCTCTCCTGATGCCATTAAAATCCATACCTTTCTCACCTTTTCACAGCAGAATCAAAGGAGTGTCACCCCAGCAAATGCAGCCTCCAAGTTCACAGGGCTCGTGTCAGAGCTAGTGGCTTCTCACTCCCAGCCCAGCCCAATGCCCTGCCCAGTCCACAGTAAAAGAAACAAAGAAAGCCCACACCATTGTAAGGCAGAGTCTGCTTTCCCATGACTGCCACATACGTGGTCTCAGGTCCCATGCCACCCCGAGAAGTTGGTGGACCCTGATGAAGCTGACAGATCAGGGGAGAGGAGCTCCATTCCCAGCCCTGCCATAGTGAGCTGTGGGATCTCCTGGAAGAGTCTCCCTCCTGGTGTGCTCCATACAACTCACTTGCATGTCAAGAGAGTTGGCACCCACCTCTAGGGGCTGCAAACATCGGGATTTGGGAGGGTGAAGCTCCATTTGACCCAACAGAAGAACAAGGCACACAGCTACAGTGTGGCTCAGGCTGGACCCCAGACTCTGAATTCTCATTCAGGGCTCAATCCTGTGGACACGTCCTCCGCTGGGCTGTCCCTCACCCACCTCCCCAGATCCTGTACCAGATATAGAAGGAGGTAGGACCTTTAGTCCTGGGAACTTGAGGAGGGCTCTTTCCTGCGTCCTTCTCTTCACAGAAGTCTTCCCACCCTACCTGGTGAGCTCAGCCTCTTCCTTCAACTCAGTGCAGAGGCCACCTTCTTTGAGACTTCCTTGGCCTCTCAGAACAGGGCAGGGGACCTGGTGCAGCCTCTTAGCATCCTCTCCTGGTCCTTTGGGGCCCTCCCCATGTGTGTGAATTTATGATAATTTCCTTGTCTCCTCTGTGAATCTGTAACCTCCAGGCAGGGCAGGAAAATATCTGCTGTGTTCACAGCTATATGTCCTGAACCAGGAACAGAGTCCTTCCTACATGTAGCATGAGTTCAATGCATGTTTGTTCAGTGAACAAATAATTTTCTGAGCCCTGGGGGAAGGGGTAGGCAGTGTCCCCAGTGCACTGTGACTCCGGCCTCTGGAAAGGTCTAGGGCTGGGGTTCGGAACTTATGTGCCAAACCCTCCGAGTCCCTGCTGTCATGTGAGTAGGTGCTTGGTGAGCCTGGCCGGCCAGGCAGGGGCAGGTGACCAGCATGATGGGACAGTGACATCTAGCTGTGGCTGTTGCCTAAGTTTGTCTATTTCCAGGAAGTCCCTGGGAATTGGCTAATTCAGAGCTTCTTTGGGCCTGCAGCAACAGCTGGGAATTTGTGATAATTGTAAATTTCAGGTGGCCTGAGACCTATTGAATCAGAATCTTGAGATGGGGCCCTGGAAGGTGTGTTCCAACAATTCCCAACTATTCCAGGCTGAAGTTTGAAAACCACTGTGTAAATCTCTAAGCAAATCAGAGGCCTCTCCTGCCACCCAGGAGGCAACATAGCTCCAGTTTAGAGCAATGCCAGCTTAGTGGCTTGGGTGGCTGGTTGAAGGTCCTGCGTGAGCTGGCCATAAGCAGCTCACGCAGAGTGCATTAGAGAGAGAGCGTCCAGGCCACTGGGTGACTGCTCTGAGACAAGTCCTGCCCCAACCCGTACTCTGGACCTGGTCTGTCCCCAGGGCAGGGGCAGGGTCTGAACTGTCCTCTCCTTCCCCAAGCCTGGCTCAGGCCAGCTGCTCACGTGGACCTCTGCTCTGTGGCTCTTCCTGGCCAAGGCTGACCAGCATGGGCAGAGCCTGCTAGCAGTCCAGGCAGCTCTGTGAGATGATGAGCCCATCCCCATCAGCCTTCAAGCTGGGATGCCCATTAGCTGGGTCTGGGACATTAATCTGGGATTACTGTACGGGAAGGGAGGCTGGACTGATGACCTCGGAGTTTCCCTTGATGATTCTGAAAAATGGAGATTGCTTAATGTGTACTCACACCCACAGCATTTTTTTTCTTTCAGCTTTCATTTTCTGAAAATGTCTTTATTTCACCTTCCTTTTTTAACTGCAAATTGTATTGAGGTATATTCACATACATATAATCCGCCCAAAGTATACAGTGTCTCAAAGTGTCATCACCTAGTTGTGCAATCATTATCACATTCAATTTTAAACCATTTTCATTGTTTCAAAAAGAAAAATAACAGTTAAATATAAAAAAAGAAAACCTTGAACACCCCATACCCCTTATCCATACCCACCCATTACTGACCCCTGGTATTAGTGGGGTACAGTTGTTACTTTTGATGAAAAAATATTAAGATACTACTGTTAACAATAGCCCATAGCTTGTAACAGGTACTTTTGGCAATAGGCACCCCCATGCCAATCTATCATTAGCTTTTTGTGCAAGTGTCATACGTTGGTGCTACTTCCTGAAAGAACTTATCTATATTTGTCATCTTGATCTTAAACAACGTCCACCTCAGGGCTCACCGTGTTACACAATCCCATATTTAAACCTCTAGCTTTCCTTCCGGTGACACACACGACTCTAAACAATTCCTTCCAACCCAATTTACCTACAATTCAGCATTATTACTTTTAGTCCAACAACGAACTACCTTCGCCTTTATCCATTTCCATACATTTAAGTCCAACTTTGTTAAAATTTTCCCATAGCCTTTTCTTTTCTTTTATTTCTATTTTTGCATGGGCAGGCACTGGGAATCAAACCCAGGTCTCTGGCATGGCAAGTGAGAACTCTGTCTGCTGAGCCATCGTGGCCTATCCTTCCCATAGCATTTTTTGTTGGTTGGTTTTTTAATTTATTTTACATATTAAACATACCAACATACAAACACATTCTTACCGTATGATCATTCCATTCTACATATATAATCAGTAATTCACAATATCATCACAATAGTTGCATATTCATCATCATGATCATTTCCAAGAACATTTGCATCAATTCAGAAAAAGAAATAAAAAGAAAACAGAAAAAAATTCATACATACCATACCCCTTACCTTTCACTTTCATTGATCACTAGCATTTCAATCTACTAAATTTATTTTAACATTCATTCCCCCTATTATTTATTTATTTTTAATCCATATGTTTTACTCGTCTGTTGAGAAGATAGATAAAAGGAGCATCAGACACAAGGTTTTCACAATCACACAGTCACATTGCAAACACTATGTCATTATACAATCATCTTCAAGAAACATGGCTACTGGAACACAGCTCTACATTTTCAAGCAATTCCCTCCAGCTTCTCTGTTATGCCTTAACTAAAAAGGTGATATCTATTTAATGTGTAAGAATGACCTCCAGTTATTCAGTTTGGAATCTCTCAGTCATTGACATTTTGTCTCATTTCACTCTTCCCCCTTTTGGTTGAGAAGGTTTTCTCAATCCCTTGGTGCTGAGTCCCAGCTCATTCTAGGATTTCTGTCCCATGTTGCCAGGAAGGTCCACATCCCTGGGAGTCATGTCCCACATAGACGGGGGAGGGTGGTGAGTTTGCTTGTTGTGTTGACTAAGAGAGAGAGAAAGAGGCCACATCTGAGTAACAAAAGAGGTTCTCTTGGGGGTGACTCTTAGGCCAAATTTTAAGTAGGCTTGACCTAAACTTTATGGGGTTAAGTTTCATATGAACAAACCTCAAGACTGGGGGCTCAGCCTATAGCTTTGGTTGTCCACACTGCTTGCGAGAATATCAAGAATTCAACTTGGGGAAGTTGAATTTTCCCCCTTTCTCACCATTCCCCCAAGGGGACTTTCCCATAGCATTTTAACAGTGTTTATTTAAAGCCTACTGACATCCCCAAGAAGTAAACTCTGAGATGGACATTTATTAGGGAGTCCTTTCAGGATCACCAGCTGCAGAGCAGAAGGGGCGGTGCAGGACAGGGTGAAGGGACTGCAGCCTGATGGCAGCCTGGGCCAACCCCACTGGCAGCCCTGGAGCTGCCCCAAATCGGATGGGAGGCCGACCCAGCCCTGTTGGCCAGCCAAGGGGTGCAGGCTCCTCGGGGAAGGTGATCTGAGCTAGGGCAAGGGGGCTTCCTTCAGCTGAAGCAATCCTGGGAGGGGGATCTTGGGTGGCACCTCCAGCACCCTCCATGAGATTTTAGGCAGCAGTGAGCCCGGTGAGGAGGTATTTTGAGACAGGTGATCCCATCCTGTGTTTCTGAATTACCGCCCTTGAGCAGCTCCTGGAAGGGCACTGGGCAGCATCCTGGAGGGCGTGCTTAGCCTCCTCTGCTTTCTTCTTTCTCCACCCCTGCCCCCCACCACACACACAAGAAGAGGTTCAGGCTGGGGGTAGGAGGGGAGGGAAGTGGGAGCAGGAGGCTGCCCAGGGACCAGAGGCCAACAATGGCCAACAATTAGATCTGAGAGAAACCAGCTCATTTCCGTTCTCACCATGCAGGGCCCTGATTACAACGCACATTTTAAACTCATGTTTCCCTTTTTATTTTTGAAATGTCCACAGTTGGTAATTAACTTTTCCTTTCTGTGGGTAAGCAATTAATTAATGTCCTGTTAATGATGGTAGAGGTCAGAGCGCTCTGATTTGCCCGGGACTTTGTTGCTTTCATTTTCTTCCACTTTTTAAAAGAAGTGGCATCAGTCGGGAGATGGCAGGGGGAAGAAAGGAAACACGTATTTGGTGAGCAGCTGTTACTTGGAACAGGATTCATTGTTAGGACTTTCATGGAATTCTTACAACACGGAGGGTGTAAATGGTTTTCCTTGGCCCAACAGAAAAGGACACGTGCAAAAGTGTATACCTCTAAGCGAGCCTTCATGCTCCTCCAGGGGCAGCTTCGTACCCCTGGGTGTGGGGGTGCCTCCACTGCCAGCCTCTGTGCCCTCCAGCCTTCTGCCCTCCCAGGCCTGGGCCCGCCATTCCTTCACACAGGCCTCGGGGAGAGAATGTGGCTCAACAGGATTTTGTATTAGTTGCTAGTGAGTGTATAAATTGGTGCAACCCAGTTTGACAATTTCTTGTAAAATGGAATGTTTGCAAACCCTAGGACCAGTATCCTACTCTCAGGTATGTATCTGGAGAGACTCTTGCACCAGGAGATGTAAATGCACTTAGCAGCACTGTTTAAATGGCAAAGGAATAGAAACAACTCCAACACCCCTCGACAGGAGGATGGGTATGTAGATTAAAAAAGAAGACTTTGCAGACATGAGAAGTTCAGAAAGGTGCTCCTACTTGCAGAGTAGGAGAAACAAAAGAGAGGAGTTTTATAAAAGCTTGGAGCTTTTATAATAATGAGGGCGATGCCACAGGGGGAGGGAGTCTGGGGCTGTGAGGAGATGTAAAGCTTTACCCTCGGTGAGTCCAAGGGCACTTCTGGGGGCTGCAGCAGGGTTTGAGTCGCCGCCTGCCTCCTTCTGCGTGCGAGCTCCCAACCACAGGTGCATGGTGACGGCCATGGAAGCACACCTAGCTGCTCCGGGATGCCCCAGCACTCAGCCCCCTGCTCCCTACCCACCCATGCCAGTGCCCCTCCCTCCTGCCACCCACCTCCCTCCCGCTCCCAAGATGTGGCCACTCTTCAGAGCACTCTGCTTCCGCCATTGCTGTGTGGTTGGTAGTTTATATGGCATCTTTTTTTTTGAAATCTAAGTTCAAGTTTATGGGAGACATGGAATCTCAGGGGGAAGAGCATGAGCCTTCGGGATTTAAAACAGAAGAAAACATTTCATCCTCTCTGCACAGGATGACATCAGCTTGCCAAAGGAGGGCACCTGCTGAGGAGGACAACCGACCCCTAGGAAGTCTTGTATTGTGAATGATGAAAGGCACTAATTGAGGGCTCCTGCATTTAGTGATGTGATCTTGAAATTTACTAGAAGACTGAAAAACATTTGCACTTGGATTTTAAGTTACATAAAAAAAAAAAAAGATTTACATATAAGCCATGTAGAAATAAAGGGAACTAACTTCCCCTTACATGGGACCTGATGTCTAGTGGTAAAAGTTTCCCTGGTGGCGTGGGAGAGGACTCCCAGGGATGAGCCTGGCCCTGGTACCATGGGATCAACAATTCCATCCTGACTTAAAGGGGGGAAAGAATTGTAACAAATAAGGTATCAGTGGCTGAGAGAGCTCAAATAGAGTCGGGAAGCAACACCTCCAGTTACTCTTAAGCAAGCTTCAGTTAGACACTGCTACCTATCAGAATTTGCTAACCCCGAACCAAAACAATTCCAGCCAATCCTAAAGAACATCTAGGGCAATATGTAAGATTCTACAAAGGTTCCATGCACTAGGGTAACTTTCTAGAAATCTACAATCTCCAGATGGGTCCCTGGACCAGATAAATCCTGAAACCTAGAGGGGCCAGCCTCTCTAGAACATCAGCTACTTCCATCTGCCTATCCCGTATTAGCAATATCCTCTTCCAACATGAAAAAGTTAGAATGGGCATAGCCCTAATACCCCTAAAGAGTGGTAGAAAGATCAAAGGTGATAATGGAGTTGTACAAAGAAGGTAGGGTAACAAATGAGTATGATTGCTGAATCGTTATATTGATATTTCTTTTAGTCTCCAGTGAGCTAGAAGTAAAAACCTAAAATTGTGGAATTATAACTCATACTGTTCTACTTTGCTAGCTGCTGAAATGCAACACACCAGTGACAGACTGGCTTTAAAAAAAAAAAGATTTATTTTGTTAGTTCTTCAGAGGAAAGGCAGCTAACTTTCATCTGAGGTTCTTTCTTACGTGGGAAGGCTCAGGGTGGTCTCTGCTGGCCTTCTCTCCAGGCCTCTGGGTTCCAACAACTTTGGAATTTCTTTTTGCATCTCCAAAGACCTGGGCTGAGCTGCAAGTGCTGAGATGAGGAATGCCAAGCTGCTTGAGCTGTGCTACCTTATGCTCTCTCATTTAAGCACCAGCCAATTAAGTCAAACGTCACTCATTGCAGCAGGCACGCCTCCTAGCCAACTGCAGATGTAATCAGCAACAGATGAGGTTCATGTACCATTGGCTCATGTCCACAGCAACAGAACTAGGTGCCTTCACCTGGCCAAGTTGACGACTGAATCTAACTACCACACATACCAAACTCTGAAATTTGTTCTGCAACTAATTGTTGCAATGTGCTTTTAAATGTATTGCTTTTTTGTATATGTGTTACTTTTCACAAAAAAGTCAATTGTGATGATAAATGCACAGCTCTATGATAATATTGTGAATCAGTAATTTTACACTTTAGATGATTATATGGTATATAAATATGTAATATATACCAATAAAAAATAAAGGAAATTAAAACCAAATTGGACCATTCCAAATTTCGTCTTAAAGATAATCTTTGCTTCACTAGCTTTCTACTTATATGCTTATTCCTTAGCTCTTGGGCTTATTTTCCTTGTACTTATGCAAATCTGGTAAACCTTACAGGTTTGAAAAATCATATTTTATCAGTTCTAAAATCGTATGAATTTCTTCATATTATCAACTTGTCTGAGATCGGGATGCGATTTACAATTGCTGTCAACCAAGTGATGGTCACAATACAACTATGACATAACAACGATCTGTGTCCGAGTGAGGTTGGCTCTAGTGTCATCACTTTAAACAAGTTACATACTGTTGGTATCAGACTTGTTAGGTTTAGCTGCTATTTCAGTTTGCGGAAGCTGCCAAAATGCAATACACAGAAAGGGATTGGTTTTTACAAAAAGAATTTATGAGGTTACAAATTTACAGTTCTAGGGCCATGAAAATGTCCAAATAATAAGGCATCAACAAGACGATACCTGAACTCTGAAGAAAAGGCTGCTGGCATCTGGAACACCTCTGTCAGCTGAGAAGGCATGTGGCTGGCATCTCCTGGTCCTTTACTCCTGGATTGCATTGCTTTCAGCTCCTGTTTCCAGTGGCTTCCTCTCTGAGCTTCTGTGGGTCCCAGCATCCTCATGGGTGTCTCTCTCCCTCTGTGGTCTTCACCTGGTGCCATCTCTCTGCAATTTGTATCAGCTGTGGGCTGCCTTTATGCTTCCTATCTTTTATACTCTTAACAGGGGGCTCCTGTAAAAGGGCTAAGACCCACCTTGAATTGGACGGGGTTACATCTGCATGCAAACAGTTAAATCAAAAAGTCCCACCTAACAGTAGGTCTGCCCCCACAGGATTGGATTAAAAGCACACAGCTTTCTGGAGAAATATTCTAGTCTACTAAAGCTGCCAGAATGCAACACACCAGAGATGGGTTGGCTTTTAATAAAAGGGGATTTATTTAGTTAAAAATGTATAATTCTTCAGAGGAAAGGCAGCTAACTTTCAACTGAGGTTCTTTCTTACATGGAAAGGTGCAGGGCAATTCCTGCTGGCCTTCTCTCCAGGCCTCTGGGTTCCAACAACTTTCCCCGGGGTAATCAGCAACAGATGAGGTTCACATGCCATTGGCTCATGTGCACAGCAATAGAACTAGGCACCTTCACCTGGCCAAGTTGACAAGTGAATCCAACTACCACAGGATATATAACAGTTTCCAAACAGCACAATTGCCATTTAAAAACATCTTCAAAAAGATTACACTACAATTCAGTATTGAAACAAAAAGTTATTGTGTATGCAGAAAAGCATGGAAACAGAACAGCAGGGCATACATTTGATATTAGTGAAACAAATATTCATCACTGGAGGGATCTCCTACAAAGCAGCAACACGACGTTTTACAGGACGTGAAAAAGGAAGACCCAAGTAGGCAAAGCTGCGCTACATTTTGTTAGTGAAACAGATGCAAAAGGATTGTCTATCACATGCCAAGTGATGCAGCTGAAGGCAGGAGAAATTGCCCAAACCCTCAGAATCAAGGAGAAAAAATTGATTGGTGGCCAATTCATGCATCAAACAGGACTTTTGTTAAGACATCAAAACATTGCTTTGTACAAAGCTTCCTGTGGACATTAAACTGAAGACAGCGGTGCAGCACTTTTTAAAGAAATGCTACATCGCTAATGCTCTTAATGGTTATGGAGGGTAATGTTGTGTGGAAAAATGCATGCGTCCATGACTGTGATTTGAAAAGTGATTTATAAGAGCTGGACTTAGAATATGAAGTGATAGTTATAATTTAGCCAATTTCTCTCACACATTTCCTTTACAGATGCACCAGATTTAAGCAATAAAAATCTGTTTGCCACCAAAAGAGCACTTTCAATAAATACAAAATAAACATTTTACCTGTTTAGAAAAAAAAAAGTGAGGCAGAGAATAAGACATTCCCAGATAAACAGAAGCTGAGGGAGCTCATCCTTATTAGACCTGCTTTACAAGCAATGCCAAAGGGAGTTCTTCAGACTAAAGGGAAATGGCACTAGACAGTGGTTCAAAGTGATATAAAGATATAAAGACCTCCAGTAAAGGTAACATATGGGTGATTATAAATGCCAGCACTATTGTATTTTTAGTATTTAGTTCTAATTTTTACTGCTTACAGTTTCTAAAATGCAACTGCATAAAAGTTAATGATAGGGGGTGCAAGGGTATTTCAGTGGTAGCATTCTTGCCTGCCATGCGGGAGATCTGGATTCCATGTTCTTCCCAAAAAACAAACAAACAAGCAAAACAAATAAGCAAACAAAAATTCAACAAATGGTGCTGTAACGGTGGGACACTCACATGGAAAAAGAATGAATTGCGACCCAACCATAGCATACAAAAAAAAGAAGTTAATGATAAATCTATTGTTTTGGAATACAATGTACAAAGATATAATTTGTAGCAAGGACGAAAAAAGGTGAAGGAACAGAGGGTGTAGGGACAGTGTATGTATATGCTGTTAAAGTTAGGTTTGTATCAAATTAAATGTGATTGTTACGGACTGAGAATGTTAAATTCAAGCCCCATGGCAACCACAAAGAAAATACATGAGATCTATTTCCAGAGAGTCTCCAGGCATGAGCACATTTAAAGCTCAGGTGCTGGCTAACGCAGTGCCTCCATGCCCATCGATTTCCTGTCCTTGCAAGTCAGAAAGCTGAAAACTACACTTCCCAGCCTGGCCCCTTCGATGGTGATGGATGCAGACTCCATCCTCCCCTGACAGGTGGAAGGCGGAAGTGAGGCAGAGGGCGCTGATGTGCTTTGAGCCCCGCAGTGGTGTCTGGTGTCCTGTCACAGTGGCTGCAGCAGTGGAGGAGCAGCCTGCTCTCTGGACCACCGCTGTGGCCATGCATTCCGGAACTCAGCGAGGCCAGTGGCAGCCTCGTGATGCCCCGCCTTCCTGCCTTGGCAGAAGTGGCAGATCCTCAGGAGACACAGCCTTACCTTCTCCCCTGTCAGTAAGTGAGAGAGGCAGGCTTTGGATCCAGGTCCTTCTGACTCCATTGCCTCGGGGAAAGGTGTTAATATGTGCCTGGCCAGGTGTGGGAGGAGCTCCAGGAGCTCCAGCAGGTGGACTGGCTTCCCTGGAGCAGAGTTCCCAGGTGTAACCCCCTTCCAGAGAAGCAGGAGCAGCTCAGGTGTCTGGGGAAGGTCAGACTTGAGCTGGAGCTGACCTGGTTGGGACTCGCAGGGCAGGGAGGCTGCCTGAAAGAGACAAGCTCTCTAGACCCCATATCACCTCCCCTGGTTAGGCCAGGGTTTGCCAACCCAGGTCAGCAGTCACTGGAGAAGACTTCAGGGATCAGTACAAATCCAAATAGGTGAATGGCGTGACACTCTCTCAATCATTAGGGACTCTCAAGTCAATAGGCCAAGCGCTTAATCTTGAAGTTTGCTCTTATGAAGCTTATTTATGAAGCAGCGAAGCTAAGCCTACCCATGATTATGCCTAAAAGTTACTTCCAGAAGACCTCTTTTGGTACTCAGATGTGGCCCCTCTCTCTCTCTAAGCCCAATTCTGCAGGTAAAATCATTGCTTTCCCCCCTATGTGGGACATGACATCCAGGGGTGAAAGTCTCCCTGGCAACATGGGATATGACTCCCAGGGATGAGCCTGGCGCTGATACCATGGGATCGACAATGCCTTCCTGACCAAAAGAGGGAAAATAATTGTAACAAATAAGCTATCAGTGGATGAGCGAGTTCAGATAGTTGAGAGACTACTCTGGAGGCTACTCTTATGCAAACTTCAGCTAGATACTGCTATTTATCATAGTTTGCCAAATCCCAATTAAAACCATTCCTGCCAACCCTAAAGAACACCTAGGGCTTTATCTGAGATTCAACAAAGGGTCCATGCACTATGATTACTTTCCAGAAATGTACAAACTCCAAATGGGTTCCCAGGCCAGATAAGTCCTGAAACTCTGAGGGTCCAACCTCTCCAGAACATCAACAAGTTCCATCCCCTACCCCATATTATCAACAGCTCTTTCCAACATGAAAAACTTAGAATGGTCATAGTCCAAATACCCCTAAAGACTGGGAGAATGACCAAAGGAGAAGGTGGAGTTATAACAGAGGAGATAGGATTTAACAAATAAGTATGACTGGTGAATCATGATGTTGATATTTCTTATAGTCTCCAGTGTCTTGGAGCAGCCAGAAGGAAAAATCTAACATTGAGAAACTGTAACCCATACCAAACTCTGAAATCTGTTCTATAACTAATTGTTGCAGTGTTCTTTGAAATTCATTGCTTTTTTTTTTTGTATATATGTTATTTTCACACACACAGAAAAAAGGCGAGTGGTGAGATGGAATATCGGCAGTCCTGAAGGTCAGGAGGCCAACCTGATGGAAGCACTTTGGAGAATATACAATGGTTCAGTCTCATCAGAACCTAGGAGCTGAATGGAGCTGGGGAGCCTGATAGGAGTGACCATTCATACCATCTGAGGCCATGTAGCAGGACATCAAGAAGTGACTTTGCAGGAAGAGTATCCGTAATCTGGACTGGAATGTTCCTTGATGCTTGCTGAGCACACTCTCTCCTTCTATAAAGGCTGGTAGAGCCGTGGGGGTGGAATGGGGGTGGGGGGACAGGGGAAAATGCTGTGTAGTGAGGAGAAACATAAATCAAAAGGAGTTGGTCAGTGCTTCAAATGTTTAAATTACATTGGACTTTGGCTGACTCTATTTGAGGGCACTGAGCAAGGCCACCAAAGGCCACTCTCCTCTCTGTGGAGAGATGCTCCACTAAGCCTCCTTTCATGCACTCATGCATTATTTCATGAATTCAACAAATATTTGGGTGCTATCATAGGTCACACCCTTGACTGCATACTGGGGTTATAGTACTCAGATGCTCAGTACCCCCACCTCACGGAGCTAACATTCCAGGGAAGAAACATTTTCCTAAGTTTCCTTGTTGACTAGTCCCCCATTCAACAGATTACCTTAAGGCAGCTGAAAACCATTTTCTTTTCGATAATTTCAGATGTGCTACCCCAATCAGACTTTGGTTGTGTCTTCTATAGTTAGGACCTTAATTCCTGGAGATTTGGGCTCAGGGAATGCAAACATTCACTTCCTACTCTTTACTAATCTATGTTTAGCCAAAGGAAGAGAGTGAGGGAGTGAGATGTGGCAGGGGAGCAGAACACAGAGGCTTCTTCATTCATTTCTCCAAGAATGAATGGATCTCTACAGAGATCTCCTCTCTTCTGCCCTTCAGCTGACCTAGGGGAAACACTCTGCCCTCAATTCACTTGAGTCCCTAAAGTTAGGCTCTTGGACTTTTAGGGTCCTCATCACACTAATTGTAAGTATTAATTTCCTTTTATTGCCCCAATAGACGAAAGCTTCTTATTGGGTTTCTATCTTCTTAGCCTAGCCCAGAGAGCAATACTAAGTCTGTTAACATATGCTTGCTCAGTTAAGATAATTTGCACAATTTCAAAGGCCATTCAGTTCTACTGAGGTCCCTATATACCTATCTCTGTTTCTTGGTTGTCTACTTATCCAGGAGAAAGACCATCCTTCTTCTTATAAACTCATCTCAATCCAACACTTCAGGGCCTCACTCAAATGTCACCTCTTCCAGGAAGTTTCCCCAGCTCCCCAGTCAAAAGGGATGTTTGTCTTTGCTCATTGTCTCAAGAAGTTCACAGTCTGGTATTTGTGCAGAAAAGCAAGTTAATTCAATAAGTGCTACTTATGATAGAGATAATGATAATAATGGATATTGAGCATTTACACTAGATCTGGGACTGTGCTAAGGATTATGCTTCCTGTATGGGAGTTATGTTATTCTCATTTTACAGATTGTGTTATGAGGATCTTTATATAGATGCTCAGGTACAGTAAGGACAAGTGACACCAGAGATATATGGAAGAAAATTTATTAGTACTCACAGATCCCAGAACAGAGAGGAGCTGCAGGCCTTGTGTGGCCGCAAGGTAACACATCAGGAGCATAGGCTCAGCCAATGGGGGCGGGGGTGGGGGGCTGAAAAAGACCATGCAGACCCAGGGACTCTACCTTTTATAGCATTATGGGCATGGGGTTTCAGCAGATGGTCAGTCAGGTGTGTGACTGAGTGCTGGTTTGAATTTGGTGCCCCTGAGATACCTGATGGAGCTGGGGGCTAGTAGGGAGGGAGTCTCGGGGTGCATTATTTGATAGGGATAACTTGGGGTTTACTCTCAGGAAAGGACATTAGCAGCCTGTGATTATAGGAGGAAGAGACCTGGAAAGGGTGCAGCATCATTGGCCTAAAACGGACTTTTAGTTTTGTTTCTCTTATTACAATCGACTCTGTGATGCCTCCTCATCACTGGTCTGGCGAGGTATGTGTATAATGACGGTTGGGGTCCTTAGTTAAGCAAACTGCTATTGCAGAAAAGTAATATTTAGGAGGACAGTATCAGCACAAGCAGTCCTGCTCTGGCTTTTTGGGAGCAGAGAGCACAGGCAGAAGTGTGGCACAGTGCAAATAGGGCAAGTCCAAGGGGGTTAAGTCTGATGGTAAGGATGTTTCCAGCAACTCTACCATGGGTAGGAGTACTGTCATCTTCAAAGGTAAACTCATGGGTTGGGATATGGTCATCTGGACAATTGAGCAAACCACCGGGAAGCCTCTCTTTGGTCCTTTAGGGCCAGCTCATCCAGAATGGATATGTATTTTGAGTGCATTTGCATGCAATATTAATGATTACCCAATGTATAATGGTGGTGCATTCCATAATAGTGCTGCTTTGTACTATAGGCAATACCCTAAAGCAAAGGTCCTAAACCATGGGGGAGTGGGAAGGGGAATTAACTTGTCCGCAGGCTTTTGCCAATTGCCAGAAATACTGCCAGACAAAATTTATATGGGGATAGATTTTAAGTCAGATTGCTTCCATTTTAAACATAACTTGTTTATTTTTTATATGAAAAGATATTTTATTACTATTTTACTATATAACATATTAGTAAATACGAAAAATATTTTATTACTATTTTACTATATAACATATTAGTAAATACACAAGATTACATTTTCTTAAATGGCAAATAAGGCAAAAGATAACATTTTTCTTTGATTCCTAATGAGAAACTGAAAATCATCTCTCTTTTGGGGGATTTGGTTTCCTATGATGTTTGTGATAACACCAGAGAGGATGCCACGGTGCTTAGTAGTAAAGAACATTTTGCTAAGATGTTCTATCATGGGTCCTTCTTAAGATGTTCTTCTTTTTCTCATAATCTGGTTTTCAGCACTTGGTCACGTGTTTCTTCATTACTCTGCACAGGGTCTGGTTGAGGGGTAGGCTTTGTGAGTCCATATGGAATATCCACAGAAGGGTGGTAGTATACTATCGTCCTGCCATTGGATGTCAAAGCAAGCTCTACTTTGCAATTACAGTCATCTGGAAGAGAAGAGCTCATAGATTTATAACAAATGCAATATGAAAGCTCCATTTTGGATTGGAGATAAATGTTTCAAGATAGTTCTACTTGATACCGCCCATTTTACCACTTCTACTGCCATGGTGGGTCAAGGAACTTACCTGGTGGGTGTAAAAAGATGTTTTGAAGAAAAATTGCTTTAAAAATCTGCTTCTAGATATATATTTTTTCAAGCTTCCTCAGATGTGCACGTGAACCTACCATCTTGTCCCAACTTGTTTATTTATTTATTTTTTGGGGGGTGCATGGCCCGGGAATCAAACCCTGGTCTCCCGCATGAAAGGTGGGCATTCTACCACTAAACCACCCATGCACCCCAATTTGTTATTTTTAATGGACCAAACATGCTCTGTGACATGCTATTCTCAGGTAATGTCTTAGTGCTTGCCAGCACGTTCAGTTGGCCCAGTTTTTGAGACAGTCCTGCTCAACGCAGGTGCTGTTGCTGCAGTCTTCCCTGGTGGTGATTTTGAGGCCCAAGGGCTCAGCTAGTAACCCAATGGCCCATCCTACACATAAGAAAGTTAATACCCAGAACCACAGAGAGCACGAAAATGGTTGAGCTTTGGTAAGGCAGCCTCAGTTACTTGGGGAATTTGAACCACCACCATTGGAGAGGTGTTAGGTTATACATAACTCTCAATTTCCTGGGTGAGTGTAGTCTCACTCTACTCAATAATGAAAATGCATATGGAGGAGGTGAGGTTTCACTTTCATTTGGTGTTGTTACTTCCAGAAGTGGTTAGCATCCAGCGGTATACCTAATCATCAACATCTACGGCAACCCACGCCTTTCTACTGCTGGGGCCTGTGGCTATGATTCTCATTTCCTAAAATGAGTTGGAGGAATTGGGGTTAAGTAGTCAGCCTCTGTACCCTGAGTACAAAGGAAGAGTCTCCCGGAGAGGTAATTGCCCCTCCCAGTGATCATTCTCAGGTCAGGACACATAGAGAGGGTCTCCAGGGCAACTTATGACAAGGGACCATAATTTATGATCCATGCTAGAATTGGTCATCACTCCCCGTATTCTGGTGAGATCATCAAAATCATATTTATAGGGGAAGTTTTATTGACTGGCTTGATAAGAAGTCTTCATAGACCACGAAACGAGCAGGCCTTCCCCTGATTACCGAGAGAAGAATTCCAGGAAGCTGGAGGAAATTAATGTGAAGAGGTTGGAACCCAGCAGGTCACGAATTGAGAAGGATCAAGGCTTGAGGCAATGAGGTGACCCATTTGGGGGATGATTTTCCCTGAAAGAGTTTGAGTAATAATTTTTTAAAAAACCCAGCTGCGGGCGGCTGCCGTGGCTCAGCAGGCAGAGCTCCGACCTGCCGTGATGGAGGTCTGGAGTTCGATCCCTGGTGCCTCCTGCCCATATGCAAATTAAAAAAAAAACAAAAAACCCCACCTGCCTGGGGTCTATAAAGTAAGTGGAAATTTCAGGTGCTGCTTTGCTCTAAAGCCCTATGTTGCACTGCGCAGGAAGGGAAATATATGCCTTGATAGGAGTCAATGGCATGAGGGGAATCAAAGGGGATCAGGATGGTTTTAGTGAGGACAGATATCATGACCAGTGGCTGAGAAGTGGGAAAGGTTAACATGAGGCTAGTAAAAGAATCAGTCATTTCTAGTGCATATCGAAAACCCCTGCCAAGGGGGAGTGGGTGTGTTCTAGTTTGCTAGCTGCCGGAATGCAATATACCAGAAATGGAATGGCTTTTAACAAGGGGAATTTAATGAGTCGCTAGTTTATAGTTCTAAGGCCGAGAAAATGTCCCAATTAAAACAAGTCTATAGAAATGTCCAATCAAAGGCATCCGGGGAAAGATACCTTGGTTCAAGAAGGCCGATGAAGTTCAGGGTTTCTCTCTCATCTGGAAAGGCACATGGCGAATACGGCATCATCTGCTAACTTTCTCTCCTGGCTTCTGGTTTCAAGAAGCTCCCCGGGAGGCGTCTTCCTTCTTTATCTCCAAAGGTCGCTGGCTGGTGGACTCTCTGCTTCGTAGTGTCACTCCCTCTGAATCTCTCATTCTCCAAAATGTTTTCTCTTTTATAGGACTTCAGAAACTAATCAAGACCCACTCAAATGGGTGGAGACATGTCATCCCTTAATCCAGTTTAACAACCATTCTTGACTAAATCACATCATTCAGGGAGATGATCTCATTACAGTTTCAAACATACAGTATTGAATAGAAATTATTCTACCTTTACGAAATGATATTTTGATTAAAACATGGCTTTTCTTAGGGGCATACTTCTTTTCAAACCAGCACAGGGTGAATGTATTGACATTGCATCACGTGGAACTTAACCCCATCAGGGAGCACATCAGTGTTTATTTTCAGAGCATAAGTCACAATGTTCTGTATAGACAGCAAAAAGAGGACCTAGGGGTACACTACATCTCTGGGCCCAATCAACTAGGACTGATATTCCCCTATGGCCAGAGGTGTTACGGGCCCCTGGGAGAAGTTGGGAGACTCCTAGTAAGTGGTCTCTTGAGAGTGAATCCTGAAGAGATGGTCAACAGTATTATTAGAAATGCCTCCAGTGTGGTATGGTTTGTGTATGCAGGAACAAGTATATAGGGATGGGTGATGATGCCAACTGTTCCCAGATGCGAGAGCCTCAAAGGGGTCAGCCCTGAATGAGAAAACCTCATTTCCATTGGCCTGACTATGTCACAAGACCATTGGCCTCTGCCCAAGCATCAGTAAATACATAACGTTTAGTCAGGCAGCAGCCCAGGGTGTCCTGTAAGGCCAAGTGCACCACTTCTAGCTCTGCCAACCGTGCAAATCCTAAAGGGCCATGTCTGGTAAACCATTTCTGGCACTGCTACTGGGGAAGTATACTGACTTTCTTTCCATGTCAAACAGTTGGTCCTGAGGGGCTTCCCATTGGGTTCAGAGGAGGAGGTGATGGGGATGTCACAGCCAGTCTTGAGGTCTGCGGACAAGGGGCTGAACATGGGGGAAGCCTCATACTCCTGTAGCTTGGAGAGGAAGGACCTCTCCTGCAAGTACCATTTCCATTTTACCAAGGAGGCTTAAGTGTCCTAGGCCTCGGCTGGAAGTGTCCCTCACCCATGGCATAATGGGAATCCAAGTACAGAGTTTTACGAGCTGTGGACCATGACTTCTAGGATGGCCCAATAGGTGACTGTAAGGACCCAGGGCCCTGCCCCCTCTTCCATTTTTTTTTTCATGGGCAGGCATGGGGAATCAAGCCCGGGTCTCTGGCATGGCAGGAGAGAACTCTGCCTGGTGAGCCATCACGGCCCACACCCCACCCCTCCCCTTCCATTTTGAGAGCAAGTCGCATAGTCACCTATGTGACCCAGACAGATGTTAAAGGCCAAAGAATATAAAACTCCCCTCCTCTAATAATCAAATCTCAGGAGAGTCTGCTGAAACTCCAGTGTAAGCAAACCTTGTGAAATTGTTAAGCTTTATCAGCCTTTCTCTGAGCACATCTCTCTCTCTGTTCTCTTGGCTTTGGGTGGACTCTGAGCACATCTATCTCTCTCTGTTCTCTTGGCTTTGGGTGGAATGCAGACTTTCACCTCCCAACCGGCCACCACTGGGATGATCTGCCTGTCCATAAGCCCCTAGTTAAATTCATGGGTAATCTTCTGTCTAGTCTGTTCTTTGATCTCAGGGTTGTGCTGGGCTGGAACAGCTACCAAATCTGCTGTGTGAATGGGGAGTATCAGATGGTGGTCAAGGACAATCTCAGTACAAAACCCATGAGGAGCCATTGTTTGCCATGCTTTGTCCAAAGGTTACATGAGGCATGGTTGGGGTAGCCAAACTTTCTAGCAGGAAGTCAGTTCCTAGGGACAAGAGGCATGGCTTAGGAGACTGTTTACTGTTCCAATTCAAGGACCCCTTATGGGGTTCCCTGCAGTGGGACATGGCAGATTTATGGGTGAGTTGATATAGGGCTGTAGAAGTATTGAAAGGCAAATGATGTCAGAACATGAAAAGATTGAGGAGCTGTGTGTGGTGCAATGTGTGTAGTGGACTCTGCCTAGCCAGGCCATAAAGACTTGTTTCTTACTGTATGCCAACGGACCACCAGGGTATATGGGCCATTGTTCCCAGATTGGGGACAAGGCCCAGGAGCTACCAAATTCCTAGGGGAGGGGAGCAGGGGGCTGCCAATAGCATAGGCAGCTAAGGGGTATGGACTCGATGGGGTTGCTGTATCTATGGCTCCTTCAGCCAGGTAGCCTCTAGAGGAGGGGTCTGGGATTTGAAGGTTGTTTGGTGCATCCTTAAATTGAAGTAATCTAATCAAAGGTCCCGATAATTCAGGAAGCTGCCAATAAAGAGGTGGGGCAGGTTACCTTGGTGGAAGGAGAGGTTTGTGGATAGGCGGGGCGTGTATGGGGGTGCCACCCTCAGGCTCAGGTACTGTTACCCACCCTGACAAGCCAATATTTAGAGTCAGAGTGGGAGTCCCTCCTACAGTGTGAGAGCTCCACCCCATTTATAGTCTTCTTGGTGGGGTGTGGCACCATAATTGGGTGGCTGGGGCTGGGGATAGGTGGGGAGGGAAAAAGAAACTAAAGCCCAGGACCTCTGGCAAGGCAGTGTGGGACATTGAAAGTCCAAGGGGTTGGGAGATGCTGGAGGGTGGAGTGACCCAGCACCCTTGGAGGGGAGGGGTTGGGGGATAGGAAAAAGGTAGGAAGGGACTCCTGCCATGTGGAGGGGACACAGGAGAGTCGGGCCTCTGTGTCTTCCCACCGCCACCCCCCAACTTGACTTCTCCCTGTCACTAAAGATCTTTTTTTTTTTAATTAGAGAAGTTGTAGGTTTGCAGAAAACCCAAGAACTAAATGCAGCGTTTCCACATACCCTATTAATAGCATCTTGTTTTAGTGTGGCACATTTGTTACAATTCATGAAAGAATGTTATATAATTGTACCAGTAATTATAGCCCATCATTTAAAATAGGGTTCACTGTATTGTACAGTCATCTGTTTTTTTAATTTTATTCTAGTAATATATATTCCACTAAAATTTCTCCTTTTAACCTTTTTATATATAACACAGTGCTGTTTATTTCATTCACAATCGTCTGCTACCACCATGAGCATTCATTACCAAAACTTTACAATCAACCCAAATAGAAACTCAGTAAAATTTAAGCATTAACTCCTCATTCCCTAATCCTACTTTATCCCCAGATAAACCTGTTTTCTAAATAATGGCTCTATGTGCTTGTTTACTCTAATTATTTCATATCTGTGAGGTCACATTTGATCTTTTGTGTCTGGTTTATTTCACTCAACATGATGTCTTCATGGTTCGTCCATATTGTGGCATGTATTAGAACTTCATTATTTTTCATGGCTAAATGATATTCCATTGCATGCATATACCACATTTAATTTATCCACCCATTCATTTTTTGATGGACACTTGGGTTGCTTCCATGTTTTGGCAACTACTAATAATGCTGCTATGAACATAAGAACCAGAATTATAAAACTCCTAGAAAAAAAGGTAGGATTTTGTGTTAGGGAATGGTTTCTTAGACTTTATATCCAAAGCACAAGCAGCAAAAGAAAAAAAATAGATAAATGGGAGTTCATCAAAATTAAAACTTTTCTGCCTTGAGGGAATTTATCATGAAGATAAAACAACTATATAATGGGATTATTTGGAAACTAATAAGGATTTAATATACAGAATATATACAGAAATCCTTCAACTTAACAGCAAAAAGACAGATAACTTGTTCTAGTTTGCTAGCTGCTGGAATGCAATATACCAGAAACAGAATGGCTTTTTAAAAAGGGGAATTTATTAAGTTGCAAGTTTACAGTTCTAAAGCCATGAAAATGTCTAAATTAAAGCAAGGATATAGAAATGCCCAATCTAAGGCATCCAGGGAAAGATACCTTGGTTCAAGAAGGGCAGTAACGTTCAGGGTTTCTCTCTCAGCTGGAAAGGCACATGGCAAAAATGGTGACTTTCTCTTGGCTTCTTGTTTCATGAGCTCCTCAGGGGTGTTTTCCTTCTTCATCTTCAAATGTCTCTGACTGCATGGGCTCTTGTGGTTCCCGTGGTCTGAAGCTTTCTCTAAAATGTTTCCTCTTTTAAAGGATTCCAATAGACTAATCAAGACCCACTTGGAATGGGTGGAGTCGCATCTCCCTCTAATCAAAGATTAATACCCACAATTGGGTGTGTCACATCTCTGCAGATATAATCTAATCAAGCTTCCGGCTTACAGTGCTGAATAGGAACTAAAAGAAACAGCTGCCTCCACAAGATGGATCAGGATTAAAAGGTGGCTTTTCTAGGGTACATAATCCTTTCAAACCAGCACACAACCCAATTAAAAAATAGACAAAACACTTGAATAGATAGTTCTCTAAATAAGATATACAAATGACTAAAAAGCACATGAAAAAATGCTCAACAACATTAGCAATTAGGGAAATGTAAATCAAAACCACAATAAAATAACATCTCACACCCACTAAAATGGCTACTACTAAAAAAATGGAAAAGTACACATGTTGGAGAAGATATGGAAAACTACAAACACTCATTCATTGGTGGGAGTGTAAAATGGTGCAGCCACAGTGGAAAACATTTTAAAGATCGTTCAGAAAGTTAAAAATAGAATTAACACTATGTATTAGTCAGGGTTCTCTAGGGCAACAGAACCAACAGGAGATATTTGTAAATGAGATTTTATAAAAGTGCCTCATGCAACTGTGGGGATGTATGCATCCAAATTCCGTAGGGCAGGCTGACAGCAGGCAATCAAAGGTTTCGATGAACTCCCCAGGAGAAGCTGGCTGGCTGATAAAAATCTTCTCTTTTGACTGCTGAAGTTATTATTTCTCCTTGTAAAGCCTTCAACTGATTGGATTGAACATCTCTCATTGCTGAAGACACTCTCCTTTGTTGATTGTAGATGAAATCAGCCATAAATGCAATCAGCTGATAATTTAAGGCAACAAATGTCCTCACAGTCATGGTTAGGACAGTGATTGCTCAACTAGACAACTGGGCACCATCACCTGGCCAAGCTGACACATGAGCCTAACCACCACACCCTGCTATACCACTTCTAGGAACATGCACAAAAGATTTGGAAGCAGAATGTGGATTTTAAGGTTTTTTTTTCAATAGTGTTAAATAGATGCCTTCTGTTGTTTCCAACTGGCTGTATCTGAAGGAGGACTGGCCAGTGTTAGCAAAGTAGTTTATGGCTATGAGACTGAAGGGTAATAACTAATTTTCACATAGAATAAGCCAAAGAGTTGATGACCTTGATACCATTGTCATGCCTCCATTTACTATAGAGCTAACTAATCACAGACTAGTTACATTGAGCATTTTATTACTAAATGGATATTTAGTAATATGCAATCACTTTGAGATAAAATCTCCTGATTATATGATAGATATCAAGATATCTCAGAATTCTGAATTAAAGCCAAAGTATATTGAACGTTCAGCATTACAGACATTAAGAACAGGCTCGCTACTGTGGATACTGAAGCTCTTTCCTTTAGTAGAGTGTAAGCTTCAGGAGGTCGAGAGCTTTGTTTTGTTCATCACCCTGTTCTCAGTACATAGAATATATGTCTGACACATAGTAGTGCTCAAGAAATATTTGGTAAACAATAAAAGATTTGGTGACATATAGGAAGAACTTAAAATCAATAAACTAGATCCTGAAGGGATTATTGCTTTGATATCAATATTCAAAACAGTATCAGGGGATGGGCCATGGTGGCTCAGTGGCAGAGCTCTTGCCTGCCATGCCGGAGACCCAGATTCAGTCTGTGCCTGCCTATGTAAAAAAATTTAATTAATTAAAAAAAATTAAAACAGTATCAGGGAGTGAGAGTGCTCAGGAAAAACTTGAAAATGATTACTAATAAATGTGGCCCAAAGAATCAAACCACCCCACTTGAATCCAGTAGCTCAAAAGCTGAGGAAGAATATAATCCAACATAGCAGAATGGGATAGATCGAGTTCAACTCTGCTCCAAGGAACAGCTAAAGAAGGGATGGGAGGGTGACTGAAATGGTGATTCCAAGGGTGTAAGTGAACTGGGAGAGTCTTCTGCACCACATAGGGTGGCCCTGGTTGCAAAAGCTGAGGAACTGAGAAGCAGAGAACTAGAGGTTATTTGGCTAGTGCAAACAGCCAAACATGGAAGCTAGAGGCCCTCAGGAGTGCAGAGATGGGGAGACAAGGATGAGGAAGTAAGCCAAACCACGTTCCTCAACCGGACTGCTCTCACCAGAGTAGCCCCGCAACTCATGACTCACCCCACACCCCACAAACCTGAACCTTGTTACCTGCCCCCCATCCCTCCAAGTGCCCCTGCCCCACCAATGCCTTGTGCATACCTGTCCCACAACCCTACCCCAAGCGCACACACACACCTGCCCCAGCCCAACCCACCTCTCCTGCAACAGTACAGTCTCGCCCTGCCCCTCCCCAGCCTGACCTCCCAGCCCCTGCCCCCTATAGGTGGTCAACAGCACATAAAGGCTGCAGGCGCTTACCTCCGCCCCAGCCCATACAGTTGTGCCACCCCACCCCACAGCCCCTGTGAGCTGTGTGCATGTGTATATCAATTTACGGCCCTCCTAGATTTGCACATGCACATGGCCCCCAGCCACACACCCAAACTCTGAGCAAGCACTGACCTGTGCAGCCAGGCCACATGTGCCCCCAGCCCACTCAGGCGCAATGCCAGCCCACAGCCCTGAGCTCTGTGCATGCACACAAAGGGCACCATGCTGTAGACCCATGCCTACATTTAATTTATTAAAAATAAATTTATTAAATTTATTAAATAAATAAATAAAGTTTATTTAATTAAAAATTAATTAATTTTTTTTTACATAGGCAGGCACAGACTGAATCCGGGTCTCCGGCATGGCAGGCGAGAGCTCTGCCACTGAGCCACACAGCCACATCCTCCCCACTGCTGGGCACCCACGCTCACAAGCACCAGCATAACATCCACAACCTGCTCCTATACATGCACTGCAATGAATCACTGTTGTGCCCCACTCCACACCCTGCATTCTGCTCCACACCCATCCTGCAAATACAAGACTTTAGGGTACAACCTCCACAGTAAACCAATCAAAATGTTTACATACAGGAAGACAGCAGAAGATCACTAAGCATATCATGATGCAGACAGATATAGCCCAGACTAATGACCAAATGAAAACACCAGAGGAGACAAGACATTGGAAAAACTAAGCAAAGATGTTCGTCTAACTCCAAAAAATAAAATAAATAGGATGGCTAATGACATAAAGGACATCAAGAAGAACTAGAAGATCATAAAGAGGAATTTTTTTGAAAGAATAAATAGAACACTATCATATATCACAGAGATTAAGGATGTTGCAGACCAAATAAAAAACATACCAGAGGGCAGGCCATGGGGGCTCAGCAGGCAAAGTTCTCCCCTGCCATGCTGGAGACCCAGGTTCAATTCCCAGTGCCTGCCCATGCCAAAAGACAAAAACATACCAGAGACACACAACAGCAGATTTAAAGAGGCAGAAGAAAGAATAAGCAAACTAGAGTACAGGACAACTGATTCTGAACACTCAAAACAGCAAATGGCAAAAAGATGAAAAAAATTGAATTAGATCTCAGGGAAATAATGGACAAAGCAAAGTGCACAAATATAGAATCATGGGTGTCCCATAGGAGAAAAGAAGAGAAAGAGCTAGGCAGATTAGTTGAGGATATAATGGGGGAAAACTTCCCAACCCTTATAAAGGATGTAAATATACAAGTCAAAGAAGCTCAATGAACTCCAAATAGAATAAAACCAAATAGGCCTTCCAAAAGACACACACTAATCATCTGTCAAATGTTGAAGAGAAGCAGAAAATTCCAAAAGCAGCAAGAGGAAAACAATCTACTATATACAAGGGTAACCACATAAGACTAAGTTCGGACTACCAAACTGGCCCTATGGAGGCAAGAAGACAGTGGTATGATATATTTAAAATCCTGAAAGAGAAAGACTTCCAGCCAAGAATTCTGTAGCCAGCCAAATTGTTCTTCAAAACTGAGCAAGAGATTAAAACTTTCACAGACAAACAAATCCTGAAAGAATTTGTCAACAAGAGACCAGCCCTACAAGAAACACTAAAGGGAGTTCTGCCAGTTGAAAAAAAAAAAAGACAGGAGAGGGAGGTCTGGAAGAGGGCACAGAATTGAAGAGTACTGGTAAGAGTAACTTAAAGGATAAAAAGAGAAAGAGGGGAAAAGAATATATAGATCTGAGAAACACAATCCAAAAGATAAGGTGGTGGGTTCAAGAAATGCCTTTCAGTAATAACATTGAATATTAACAGACTAAACTTACCAATTAAAAGATACAGATTGGTAGAATGGATGAAGAAATATAATCCAGCTATACACTGCTTACAAGAGACTTGTCTTAGACACAAGGATATGAATAGATTGAAAGTGAAAGGATGGAAACACATGTTCTATGCCAGTTGTAACCAAAAGAAAGCAGAAGTAGCTATACTAATATCAGACAAAATAAACTTTAAATGTAAAGACATAATAAGAGACAAAGAAGGACACTATATATTAATAAAAGGGATAAGTCACCAAAAAGAAAAATCAATCATAAATGTTTATGCTCCCAATCAAGGAGGTCCAAAGTACATGAGAGCAACATTGGCAAAATTGAAGGGAGTGATAGATGTTTCAACAATAATAGTAGGAGACTTCAATACACAGCTCTCCTCTATAGATAGAACAATTAGACAGAAGATCAACAAGGATAGAGTAGTTACAGAATTTGATAAATGAATTAGAGCTAACAGACATATATAGGTCATTGCACCCCAAAACACCAGGATATACATTCTTTTCTAGTGCTCATGGAACATTCCCCAGGATAGATCATATGCTGGGGCACAGAATAGGCTTTTATAAATCTAAAAGCATTGAAAGCATTCAAAGCACTTTCTCTGATCACAATGAAATGTAGTTGGATTTCAATAACCACCAAAGAATGAGAACTTTCACAAATGTATGGAGATTAAATAACACACTCTTAAACAACCAATGGGTCAAAGAAGAAATTGCTAGAGAAGTCAGTACCTACCTGGAGATGAGTGAAAATGAGAATACAACATATCAGAACTTATAGGATGCAAGAAAGGCTGTGCTGAGAGGGAAATTTATTGCCTTAAATGCCTATATTAAAAAACAAGACCCAGTGACTGCCCATGCAAAAAAAAAAAGAAAAAGAAAAAAGAAAGATAAAAAATCAAGGACTTAAGTGCTCACCTGGAGGAACTTGAGAAAAAAAACAGCAAACTAACCCCAAAGCAAATAGAAGAAGAGAAATAACAAAGATTAAAGCAGAGTTAAATGAATGGGAGAACAAAAGAAAGAATCAATAAAGCCAAAAGTTGATTCTTGGAGAAAATCAATAAAATCGCTGGGCCACTAGCAAGACTGACAAAGAAAAAGAGGGAAGATCAAATAAGCAAAATCAGAAGAGGTGCATTACCACAGACTCTGAAGAAATAAAATAAATCATCAGACGATACTATGAACAACTACATGCCAACAAACTAGACAACTTAAGAAATGGATAAGTTCCTGGAAACACACAAACAAGCTGCACTGACTCAGGAAGAAATAGAAGATCTCAACAAACCAATCCCAAGAAAAGAGATTCAATCAGTCTTCAAAAATCTTCCTACAAAGAAAAGTCCAGGGCCAGATGGCTTCACAGGGGAATTTTATCAAACATTTTAAAAAGAATGAACAACAGTACTGCTCAAGCTTTAAAAAAAATATCGAGGATAAAGGAACACTACCTAATGTGTTTTATGAAGCTAATATCATCTTAATACCCAAACCAGGCAAAGATGCTATAAGAAAGGGAAACTACAGGCCAACCTCCCTAATGAACATACATGCAAAAATTCTCAACAAAATACTAGCAAATCGGATCCAACAAAACATTAAAAGAATTCTACACCACAACCAAGTGGGGTTTATCCCAGGAATGCAAGGATGATTCAACACTAGAAAATTAATTAATGTAATACAGCACATTAACAAATTGAAAGGGAAAACCACATGATCATCTTGATTGATGCTGAAAAAGCATTTGACAGAATTCAACATCTTTTTCAGATAAAAACACTTTAAAAGATAGGAATAAAAGTCAATTTCCTCAATGTGATAAAGGGCATATATGAAAAACAATAGCCAGTATCGTACTCAATGGAGAGAGACTGAAAGCTTTCCCCCTAAGATCAGGAATGAAACAAGGATGCCTTCTGTCACCACTATTATTCAACATTAAACTAGAAGGTCTAGCTAGAGTAATCACACAGGACAAAGAAATAAAAGGCATCTGAATTGGAAAAGAAGAAGTGAAACTTTTGTTATTTGCAGATGGCATGATACTATACTTTGAAGATCCTGAGAAATCTATAACAAAGTTATCTGAGCTAATAAACAAATTCAGCAAAGTGGCAGGAAGTCAAATTAACATTCAAAAATCAGTAATGTTTCTACACACAACTGAGGAGTCAGTTAAGGAAAAAATTCCATTCAAAATAACAACTAAAAGAATCAAGTACTTAAGAATGAACTTAACTAGGGACGTAAAGGACTTGTACACAGAAAACTACATAACATTGCTAACAGAAATCAAAGAATATCTAAATAGGTGGAAAGACATTTCCTGTTCATGGATAGGAAGGTTAAATATAGTTAAGATGTCAATTCTCCCCAAGTTGATCTACAGATTCAACACAGTACCGATCAAAATTCCAACAACCTACTTTGAAGACTTGGAAAAGCTAGTTACCAAATTCATCTGGAAGGGAAAGAGACCTAATAGCTAAAAGCATCCTAAGAAAGAAGAATGATGTGGGAAGATTAACACTTCCTGACTTTAAAACTTATTATAAAACCACAGTGGTCAAAACAGCATGGTACTGGCACAAAAATAGAAGTATTGATCAATGAAATCAAATCAAGAGCACAGAAATAGACCACCAAATCTATGGTCAACTGATTTTTGACAAGGTCCCCAAATCCACCTAATGGGCACACAAAAGTTTTTTCGATAAATGGGCATGGGAGAACTGGATATCAATAGCCAAAAGAATGAAAAAGGACCCCTAATCTTATACCCCACACAAAAATTAACTCAAAGTGGATCAAACACCTAAATATAAGAACTAGCACCATAAAGTTTCTAGAAGGAAATGTAGGGAAACATCTTCAAAACCTAGTAATAGGAGGTAGCTTCCTATACTTTACACCCAAAGCACAAGCAGCAAAAGCAAAAATAGATAAATGGGAACTCCTCAAAATCAGATGCTTCTGCACCACAAAAGACTGTCAAAAAGGTGACTAGGCACTCAACTCAATGGGAACAATATTAGGAAATCACACAGTCAAAGATTTGATATCCTATAGACATAAAGAAATCATAAAACTCAATAACAAAACAGCAAACAACCCAATTATAAAATGGGCTAAAGATATGAATATGCATTTTTTGAAGAGCAAATACAGATGGCTTAAAAGCACATGGAGTGATGGTTATTTTCATTAGCTATAAGGGAAATGCAGATTAGGACAACAATGAGATACCACCTCACTCCTATAAGAGTGGCTGCTATTAAACAAACAGGAAACTATACATGTTGGAAAGGATGTGGAGAAATTGGGACACTTATGCACTGCTGGTGGGAATGTATAATGGTGCAGCCACTATGGAATACAGTTTAGTGGTTCCTTAGGAAACTAAATATTGAGTTGCAATATGACCCAGCAATAGCACTACTTGGCATATACCCAGAAGAGCTGAAAGCAGTGACACAGACATTTGCACACCAATGTTCATAGCAGCATTATTCACAATCACCCAAAAAATGGAAACAACCCAAATGCCTATCAACAGATGAGTAGATTAACAAAATGTGGTATATGCATATGATGGAATATTATGCAGGAGTAAGGTGAAATGACATCCTGAAGCACATGACAAGGTAGATGAGCCTGGAGGACATAATGCTGAATGAAGTTAGCCAGATACAACAGGATAGATGCTGTATGACTCCACTTTTATGACCACAGTAAAGGTAAAATCAAAGACTTATACTATGGAATATAGGGGGCTTAGAGATACATAGAAGCTAGAGATGGGTGAAAAGTTAGCTAATGAGGTTGAACTCAAATGTAAGGGACTAGATAGAAGAGAAGGCAGTTCTCTAGCTGGTCTATAAGTAACATTATCATTTTGAAGGTGAACAAGATTGAAAGGGGTTGTATAGACCTACGTGTCCCACTCATTAACCCTAGAAATGAGTTCTTGCAAGAACTACTTCAAAGGTATGATGCATATACAAAGAGTGTTTAAGTTCAGGGTACAGGGGGGAAACTACTTTTGCATGCTATGGGCTATGTTTAGCAGGAAAACATCAGCAGTACCACAGCAAAATCTGAGGTAAATCATGCGGGGAGGGACAAAGATTAGGGTAGGTTTATGTTTCCTATTTAGTGAGGGTGTGTTTACTGATTATCTATCTAAAATTGAGAGTGTTGATGGACTGTGGACTATGGGCATTTTACATGATGCCTAATGAATGCAGGTGGCTAAAGGATGTGTTGACTAAGTAGACTGGTGAATGATGATGTATACATATGCTTGAATATTGTGCTGCTACAAAAAGGAATGAAGTAGTGAGGCATGCAACGATGTGAATGTACCTGTGGGACATTGGGCGAGACAAAATAAGCCAGAAACAAAAGAGTAATATAGTATGGTCTCATTTAGAAAATCCTTATAAGAAAACAGAGTCCTAGATTGTAAGCTCTTATAGCAGACACATTTAGTACAGAGTGGCAGTTATTATTTCTGGATTTTGAGAGGCTGTTTTATATATCTATAACCTGGTATTTAGAGATAAGAACAAAGCCAATCAGGTCAGGATTAAGGTAATTCAAAACACAGGGGTAAGGAAGATATTAACTCTATTTTAGAACCGCACCTACTCTTTGAGACCAAAGGAAGAAAGGTTTATTTTTTCTGGAACTTAAATTTTCTTTAGCACATAATCTAACTCAAGCTGTCCGGGTAGCTCATTTGAACAACTGAAACACAGGGAGCCCAAAATAAGAATAAGGGCCCTTAATCCTCTATAGTTTAATGTAATGCCTGGATATATCCTAGACTATAGTAAGCAGATAATCAAAAGTATTGGCAAAGTCCCTTGAAGGATGGGAGAAAAAATATGGAACTATTAAACTTTATCATCAGGGAATTCCCTGATACTGTGTCAAACATTAGGGACACCCAAATCAATAGGCCATGCCCTTGATCTTGACGCTTACTCTTGTGAAGCTTATGTAGGTAGTGGAGAAACTTAGCCTACCTATAGGCATGCCTAAGAGTTACTTCTGGAGGACCTCTGTTATTGCTCAGATGTGGCCTCACACTCTCTAAACTCAGCTCTGTAAGTGAAATCATTGCTCGCTCCTATGTGGGACATGACATCTAGGGGTGAAAGTCTCCCTGGCAGCATGGAAGATGACTCCCAGGGATGAGTCAGCCCTGACACTGTGAAATCAACAATACCATCCTGACCAAAAGGGGGAAAATAAGTGTAACTGATAAAGTATTAGTGGCAGAGAGACTTTAAATAGACTCAAGAGGCTACTCTGGAGGTCACTTTTACACAAGCTTCAGTTAGATATTGCTACCTATCGTAACTTGCCAACCCCCAACCAAAACCATTCCAGCCAACCCTAAAGAACACCTAAGGTAGAATATAAGATTCTACAAAGGGTCCATGCACTAGGGTAACTTTCCTCAAATGAATCCTCAAATGAACATTGTACAGCTATGTATGGCTTGTGAGTAGTTAAGGGAGTGGCTGGTTTATTATAACTTGAAGACCTAAGGGACACAATTTAAAAGCTGAAAGGGGAAAAAATTAAAATGTTCACACATTATAGGTAAATTTGAAATATGTACATTGCTTCCTTATGGGTTTAGGTTCAGAAATCTCAAACTCAAATGCTTTTAGAAAGCAGGGCAGTATACTATACATGGGTGAAGCAGTTAGACATAACAAGTAGGGAGAGTGGAGACTGAAGGGAGATGGGAACTGCATACTCCTTCTAAAGACATTAAAACATGTTAGGAACATGGGTGGGCCTTGGTGGCTCAGCAGGTAGAGTTCTCGCCTGCCATGCCAGAGACCCGGGTTCGATGCCTGGTGCCTGCCCATGCAAAAAAAAGAAAAAAAACACATATTAGGAACAGCAATAGGAAAACACCACACCGATCAAGCAAACATGTCTGTGAGCTGGTCTCTGAATAGACAGCCAGTTTGAGAGTTCTAGATTTAGGTTGTGTATCATTTCTGAGAATTGACGTTTATTCTCAAGAGGCACTTTTGTATGTGTGTGCAACTATAGCGGTTTGTTCAACAGTTAACTGGCTGAACAATTTTAAGAACCAAAAGGCATATTTACCTCTCGCAGTGCTGAGAGACCTAACCAGCGATCATGCTTGGAGGCCCCTGGACTGCTCAGTGGGACTAAAGCACCAAAGGTCAATAGGACTAGTCTGTGGGAGCCACGTGAGGTTTTTGTGTTTTATTGTTTTTGACTGAATAATTTGGACTCAAAGAAAGAATTGTTGGGCACAGCAAGGGACACAATGAGACAACTCCACAGGTAATGACTTGAGCTTCCCACACAGCAGAGGTTAGGAAAAGGCAAGTCTCCCACACTCCAGATAGGATAGAAACATTATAAATTGGGTGAATTAGAAGACAACCTCCTGTGAAGGGTGTCATATCTTCTTAGCTTACCTGGGAGATGGGAAAAGTCATGTAGCAGGAAGCCATTAAACATTACAATTTGGATGTATGAATATATATATTTATGTATATATATGTATAAATTAGCATAAATTTAATCTTGATCAATTAGTATAACTTCACATTTTGTTCTTCCACATGATGTGAAGTTGTTATTATGTTAGTACGATGTCATAAGGGAGTGAACAGTGACGACTTGTTCACTTCAACAGCTTTCCCTCAGCCTAAAAGGATTTGTATATCATTATTGTTATTATTGTTAACAGCTTATGAGGCTATAGCTAAAATAATCATCTTTTCAAAACTGAAAATTTTCTGGACTTCATGTTCTGAGGAGTAAAATACTTGTGAGTTAAATTATGTGAAATCTGGACCTTTACAGGTAATTTGGAACATATGGTTGCCTCACCCAGAACTTATAAGCAAGCTAATAGACCTCTAATTACATTCATATCTTGAAACAGAAATTAATTTTTAATTAATAATTTAAATTAATTATTTAATTAATAAATAAAAAATTAACAACAAAAAACATTAACATATCATTCCATTCTACATATATAATCAGTAATTCTTAATATCATCACATAGTTGCATATTCATCATTTCTTAGAACATTTGCATCGATTTAGAAAAAAATAAAAAGACAACAGAAAAAGAAAGAAAACGATAACAGAAAAAAAAAACATTATACATACCATACCCCTTACCCCTCGCTTTCATTGATCACTAGCATTTCAAACTAAATTTATCTTAACATTTGTTCCCCCTATTATTTATTTTTATTCCATATGTTCTACTCATCTGTTAATATGATAGATAAAAGGAGCATCAGACACAAGGTTTTCACAATCACAGAGTCACATTGTGAAAGTTATATCATTGTTCAATCATCATCAAGAAACATGGCTACTAGAACACAGCTCTACATTTCAGGCAGTTCCCTCCAGCCTCTCCACTTCATCTTAAACAACAAGGTGATATCTACTTAATACATAAGAATAACCTCCAGGATAACATCTCAACTCTGGAATCTCTCAGCCATTGACAGTCTCATTTCACTCTTCCCCCCTTCGGTTGAGACGGTTCTCTCAATCCCTTGATGTTAATTCTCAGCTCATTCTAGGGTTTTTCTCAATCCCTTGATGCTGAGTCTCAGCTCATTCCAGGATCTCTGTCCCACATTGCCAGGAAGGTCCACACCCCTGGGAGTCATGTCCCACGCAGAGAGGGGGAGGGTCGTGAGACTGCTCATCGTGTTGGCTAGAGAGAGAGGCCACACCTGAGCAACAAAAGAGGTGCTCTTGGGGTGACTCTTAGGCCTAAATTTTAAGTAGACTTGACCTATCCTTTGCGGGATTAAGTTTCATATGCTCAAACCCTAAGACTGGGGGATCAGCCTATAGCTTTGTTTGTCCACACTGCTTGTGAGAATATCAAGAATTCAACTTGGGGAAGTTGAATTTCTACCCATTCTCACCATTCCCCAAAGGGAGCTTTGCAAATACTTTTCCACTCACTGATCGAATCACTCTGGGATTCATTGGGGCATCACTCTGGACAAACCAACAAAATCTCATGTTCTACCTGAGATTCCAAGTACTTATGGTGTTCAATCTAACTATCTACCTAAGTTACATTAGGAAATGCACTAGTCAAAATATAAATTTTGTAACAAATAAACATTTTTTGCTTTAGTCTCACACATAAGGTGACATTTTTAAATATTAATCACCATCTATTTTCAGTACCCTGTAATAATGACATTCTTTTGTTCTTCCTCATGAAAAAACATTTTTAAAATTTGTACATTGTACATTTCACCATTATTATACACTCTAGGCATTCCTAGATTATACCATCTCAATCTTTAACATCTATCTTTCTTTCTGATTTCATTTACGTCCCCAGCCCTCCTCCCTCTATCATTTTCACATGCAGCTTCATTCAGTGTTTTAACATAATTACATTACAGTTAGGTAGTAATGTGCTGTCCATTTCTGAATTTTTGTATCCAGTCCTGTTGCACAGTCTGTATCCCTTCAGCTCCAATTACCCAATATCATACCCTATTTCTATTTCCTGATGGTCTCTGTTACCAATGAAATATTCCAAGTTTATTCACTAATGTCAGTTCATATCAGTAAGACCATATAGTATTTATCCTTTAGTTTTTGGCTAGTCTCACTCAGCATAATGTTCTCAAGGTCCACCCATGTTGTTACATACTTCATAAGTTTATTCTGTCTTAAAGCTGCATAATATTCCATCATATTATATACCACAGTTTGTTTAGCCACTCGTCTGTTGATGGACATTTTGGCTGTTTCCATCTCTTTGCAATTGTAAATAATGCTGCTATAAACATTGGTGTGCAAATGTCCGTTTGTGTCTTTGCCCTTATGTCCACCTAGCAGTGATATTGCTGGGTCATATGGCAATTCTATATTCAGCTTTTTGAGGAACTGCCAAACTGCCTTCCACAGTGGTTGCACCATTTGACATTCCCACCAACAGTGAATAAGTGTGCCTCTTTCCCCACATCCTCTCCAGCACTTGTCATTTTCTGTTTTGTTGATAATGGCCATTCTGGTGGGTGTGACATGATATATCATTGTGGTTTTGATTTGCATTTTTCTAATGGCCAGGGACGTTGAGCATCTCTTCATGTGCCTTTTGGCCATTTGTAGTTCCTCTTCTGAGAAGTGTCTGTTCAAGTCTTTTTCCCATTTTGTAATTGGATTGGCTGTCTTTTTGTTGTTGAGTTGAATAATCTCTTTATAAATTCTGGATACTAGACCTTTATCTGATATGTCATTTCCAAATATTGTCTCCATTGTGTAGGCTGTCTTTTTACTTTCTTGATGAAGTTCTTTGATGCACAAAAGTGTTTAATTTTGAGGAATTCACATTTCTTTCTTTCTTTCTTCAGTGCAAGAGCTTTGGGTGTAAGGTCCATAAAACCGCCTCCAATTATAAGATTTATAAGATATTTCCTTACA
>PVIY010025413.1:0-36752 GCA_004026745.1 Myrmecophaga tridactyla
ACTAAAAAGGTGATATCTATTTAATGTGTAAGAATAACCTCCAGGACAACCTCTTGACTGTTTGGAATCTTTCAGCCACTGATACTTTATTTTGTCTCATTTTGCTCTTCCCCATTTTGGTCGAGAAGGTTTTCTCAATCCCTTGGTGCTGAGTCCCAGATCATTTTTTATTTCTGTCCCACGTTACCAGGAAGGTCCACACCCCTGGGAGTCATGTCCCATGTAGACAGGGGAGGGTGGTGAGTTTGTTTGTCATGTTGGCTGACAGAGAGAGGCCACATCTGAGCAATAAAAGAGGTTCTCTTGGGGGTGACTCTTAGGCCTAATTTTATGTAGGCTAAACCTATCCTTTGTGGGGTTAAGTTCATATAAGCAAACCCCAAGATTGGGGGCTCAGCCTATTGCTTTGGCTGTCCCCACTGCTTGTGAGAATATCAAGAATTCTCCACTTGGGGAAGTTGAATTTTCCCCCTTTCTCACCATTACCCCAAGGGGACTTGGCAAATACTTTTTTATCCACTGTTCAAATCCCTCTGGGATTTATCGAGGCATCACTCTGGACAAACCAAAATCTCATGCCCTACTCAAGGTATAAAATCGCATTTTAAGAGGAATACAAATTTTACAGAATGATAGTAGTTGTATACTCAGACTAGACAAACAATAGAGCCGTTACCAAATTCTAAATAACTTGCGGGAGAGAAGGAGAGGATGGTTGCATATGTTCTCACCCCCACATCTATCTGTCCTTGTACACAACCCATTCTCCTCCTGCCTCTCTTGGCCAGATTTGCCTTTTTTTTTTTTTCTTCACTTTTTGCTCAATCCTCAGTCCACTCTAATCAATACCCTGTCATTTCACTCAGAGTTCTGGCGAAAGTCACCAAATGACTTCCATGTACCATGTAGCTAACCCAATGGACATCATCAGCCCTTGCTTCCATGCTTTCTCAGAAGTATTTGACACCTCCCACTGAGAACCACTGATTCTCAGTCTCCACAGTCATCCTCTTCTACCTGGCCTCTGAACTACGAGGCTTTTAACGTTAGCTGTGTGCTCTCTCCTCTCTTCTCTTATGATTTAAGCCCTGAATCTGTTGCCCATCCAGCTCTTGCAGTAAATAAATAGTGCCACTATATTCATCCAGGGATCAAGCCAGATCTAAAGCATCCTCCTGGATTTCTCTTGCTTTCTCATCACCTAAATCCAATCAACCTCCCAAACTTCATTCCTATCTGTCCATTTCCCTCCCTTCACATAGTCACAACCCTAGTCCTTGCTGCCATTACTCCTCTGCATCTTTTTCTCACTATTCCCATTTCCATTCTTGTCCTCCTATAATTTCTCTTTACAACACAGTCAGGATGAAGTACAAAGCCTTTAATATTTTAACACTGTTTTCAGGAAAACAGCCAAAACTGTTCACATGATCAACAAGGACTTACATGGTCTGGCCTTGCTGACTTCTTTAGCCCCATGTAAGGCCACTCTCTCCTGATATCCTATACTCTAGCCAAACTCATCTTCTTTTATATCCCTTAACATACTATGTTCCTTTCTCAAGACCTCTGCACATGCTGTTTCCTCTGCCTGCACTGTTTCCCCCCCAACCCCCGCCACCCACTTACTCATCTCTCAGGATTTGTGAGGTTTTCTGATTAATGTCTTATTTCTCTATCACACTATAAACTACATGAGGGCAGAGACCATGTCCGGTTTATCTTTAACTATCTCTTGCTTCATATGTTCTCAATAAACAGCGGTGGCTGAAAGAATATTTTTAAAATGATAGTCTTCTTTACTCTCTACACTCTCCCTAAATCATCATTAGTGTGTTTCATGTGGAAAATTCTTCACATTTCTTCTCATTAGTCTTAAAAATAATTTTTCAAGTTTTAGGCAAACAGGCTCTTAACAGAAAATATGACTCTGATTTTTCTTTTGAAACTTATTTCAAATTAAGTGACACTCTGGACAGAAAAATATGACTCTAAGTCTCACCCCAGAAATTTTGTCTCACCATTAGATAGGATTAGGATTGAGGGAAGAAAAAGAAGGAAGGATCTATTCTCACCTACTCCTCAGGAGAGTTACACTTGTTTTTAGAAAAAAGGCCCTTCAGCGTTCCAAGAGACAAAGATGCTAAAGATGCTAAAGGAAACACTTCAGGAAAACAAATGCATCCTTCCTCACTGCTCCCCTTTTCTTTGTGGAGCTGGTCTTTATGCCTGATCCCCTTTGCCCCCAAGCTATTGTGCTCCCCTGGGTATTTGGCTTGCTCCTTTGCTTTGCTGGGCTAGGGGTGGAACCAAAAATCAGTTTCTTCATACAGCAGGCTACAGTGTTTTAAAATCTAATTTACTATAAAATTAGAGGAAAACAAAACAGAGCATGGATTTCTTACCCTTGATAACTTAAGTGGAGACATAGTTCCTCCTGCTTCAGCTTCCAGACTTGCAGAGTGTACCACATCCACCTATACACCCCCACTCCCATGTCGATCCCACTTTTTCTATTACCACTTACATTTCTTCTCCAATAACTTTACCTGTTTTCAGTTATATGGCTGGAGATCATTCCATGACTGAAGTAACTTCTGAATGGCTAAAAACAGACAACACAGTATATATTAAGATCACAATTTTGTAAAACAATCACAAAATCTCCTCACATAAGTATGTATGTATATACACATCATGTTTGTGTGAGATGCATGTTTGCAGACTACTATAAGAACATGATGTATGCGGTGGATGAAAACATGAATTTCGTGTACGGGTGGCAAACAAGCAGCAAAGAAAAAAGACAAAAAGCTATAAAAGAAAAAAAAAGGAAAGAAAGAAGAGAAAGAAAGGAAGGAAAATAAATTCCTATCAAATTTTATAGTTTTTAACTACTGAAAAGAAATTACGTTTCTTTTCACTACTGGAAAGGTGCTAACCGTGTGGTTAGAAGGATGTTTTTCCTTCTATTTTTAAAAATTCTGTATTTCCAATAATCAAATATATATCAATTCTAATATGCTGATCTTATAAACTATATAAATTTAAATATAGGTAACCATTAGCAGCTGGCCAAAGAGTACCTAAGAAACATCATGATAAGCAAAGTGTAAGAATAAATTTTGACAAAATGGAGTACAGCAGGTGAGTCTGCTAAAACATATCACACTATAGAAAATGAATAATCGTATTTGCTCTTGGGAATTTAAAACTGTGCAACTTTGTAACCTTTAATAAATTATGAGGCATCTATTTTCTAATTTTTTAATTAATTTTTAAAAAATATAACAACATGAATTCTTAACATATGATCATTCCATTCTACATATATAATCAGTAATTCACAATATCATCACATAGTTGCATATTCATCATCATGATCATTTCTTAGAACACTTGCATCAATTCAGAAAAAGAAATAAAAAGAAAACAGAAAAAAATTCATACATACTATACCTCTTACACCTCCCTTTCAGTGATCACTAGCATTTCAATCTACTAAATTTATTTCAACATTTGTTCCCCCTATTGTTTATTTATTTTTAATCTGTATGTTTTACTCATCTGTTGATAAGGTAGATAAAAAGAGCATCAGACACAAGGTTTTCACAATCACACAGTCATACTGTGAAAGCTTTATCATTATACAATCATCTTCAAGAAACATGGCTACTGGAACACAGCTCCACATTTTCAGGCAGTTCCCTCCAGCCTTTCTGTTATGCCTTAAATAAAAAGGTGATAGCTATATAATATGTAAGAATAATTTCCAGGACAACCTCTTGACTCTGTTTGGAATCTCTCAGCCATTGACACTTTATTTTGTCTCATTTTGCTCTTTCCCCTTTTGGTCGAGAAAGTTTTCTCAATCCCTTGATGCTGAGTCCCAGCTCATTCTAGGATTTCTGTCCCTCTTTGCCAGGAAGGTCTACACTCCTGGGAGTCATGTCCCACGTAGAGAGGGGGAGGGTGGTGAGTTTGCTTGTTGTGTTGGCTGGAGAGAGAGGCCACATCTGAGCAACAAAAAACGTTCTCTAGAAGGTGACTTTTAGGCCTAATTTTACGTAGGCTTGATCTATCCTTCGTGGGATTAAGTTTCATATGAACAAACCCCAAATTTGGTGGCTCAGCCTATTGCTTTGGTTGTCCACACTGCTTGTGAGAATATCAAGAATTCAACTTGGGGAAGATGAATTTTCCCCCTTTCTCACCATTTCCCCAAGGGGACTTTGCAAATACTTTTTTATTCACTGTTGAAATCACTCTGGGATTTATCGGGGTATCACTCTGGACAAACCTACAAAATCTCATGCCCTACTCAAGGTTCCATGTACTTATGGTGTTCAATTAAGCTGTCTGCATAAGTTATATAACTGCATTAGTCAAAATATACATTTTCTATCAAATAAATATTTTCTGCTTTAGTCTTACACAGAAGTTAAAATTTAAAAATATTAATTACCATCTATTTTCAGCACCCTGCAGTAATGACATTCCTTTGTTCTTCCTCATGCAAAAACATTTTTAAATTTGTACATTTAGTCACTATCATTATACACTCTAGGCATTCCTAGATTATACCATCTCAGTCTTTATCGTCTATATTTCTTTCTGATTTCCTTTGTGCCCCCCGCTCTCCTCCCTCTATCATTCTCACATTCAGCATCATTCAGTGTTCTAACATAATTGTGTTACAGTTAGGTAGTATTGTGCTATCCATTTCTGAATTTTTACTATCAGTCTCATTGCACAATCTGTATCCCTTCAGTTCCAATTGCCTACTATCTACCCTATTTCTATCTCCTGATGACCTCTGTTCTCAAATGAAATTATCCAAGCTCACTCATTAATGTTAGTTCATATCAGTGAGACCATAGAGTATTTGTCCTTTTCTTTCTGGCTAATCTCACTCAGCATAATGTCCTCAAGGTCCATTGCTGTTACATACTTCATAACTTTATTCTGTCTTAACAGCTGCATAATATTCCATCGTATGTATATACCACAGCTTGTTTAGCCACTCGTCTGCTGATGGACATTTGGGCTGTTTCCATCTCTTGGCAATTGTAAATAATACTGCTATAAACATTGGTATGCAAATGTTTGTTTGTGTCTTTGCCCTCATGTCCTCTGAGTAGATACCTAGCAATGCAATGGTATTGCTGGGTCATATGGCAATTCTGTACTTAGCTTCCTGAAGAACTGCCAAACTGCCTCCCACAGTGGTTGTACCACTTGACATCCCCACCAACAGTGGATAAGTGTGCCTCTTTCTCCACATCCTCTCCAGCACTTATCGTTTCCTGCTTTTTGATAATGACCATTCTGGTGGGTGTGAGATGATATCTCATTGTGGTTTTGATTTGCATTTCCCTAATAGCCAGGGAAGTTGAGCATCTTTTCATGTGCCTCTTGGCCATCTGTCATTTGCATTTCCTCTTCTGAGAAGTGTCTGTTCAAGTCTTTTGCCCATTTTGTAATTGGGTTGTCTGTCTTTTTGTTGTTGAGTTGAACAATCTCTCTATGTATTCTGGATATTGGATCTTTATCTGATATATAGTTTCCAAATATTGTCTCCCATTGTATAGGCTATCTTTTAATTATCGTGACAAAGCTCTTTGATGCACAAAAGCGTTTAATTTTGAGGAGTTCCCATTTCTTTCTTTCTTTCTTCAATGCTTGCGCTTTGAGTGTAAGGTCTAGAAAACCGCTTCCTGTTATAAGATTTATAAGATATTTCCCTACATTTTCTTCTAACACTTTTATGGTCTTAGATCTAATGTTTAGGTCTTTGATCCATTTTGAGTTAATTTTCATATACGGTGTGAGATATGGATCCTCCTTCATCATTTTGCATGTGGATATCCAATTCTCTAGGCACCATTTATTGAAGACTGTTCTGTCCCAGGTGAGTTGGCTTGACTGCCTTATCAAAGATCAATCATCCACAGATGAGAGGATCTATATCCAAGTACTCTATTCAATTCCATTGGTCAGTATATCTATCTTTATGTCAGTATCATGCTATTTTGACCACTGTAGCTTTATAATATGCCTTAAAGGCAGGTGGTGTGAGACCTCCGACCTGTTTTTCTTTCTCAGGATACTTTTAGGTATTCGGGGCACCCTGCCCTTCCAGATAAATTTGGTTATTGGTTTTTCTATTTCTGAAAACTAAGTTTTTGGGATTTTGATTGGCATTGCACTGAATCTGTAAATCAATTTAGGTAGAATTGACATCTTAACTATATTTAGTCTTCCAATCCATGAATATGGTATGCCCTTGCATTTATTTAGGTCCTCTGTGATTTCTTTTAACAAATTCTTATAGTTTTCTCTATATAGGTCTTTTGTCTCTTTAGTTAAATTTATTCCTAAATATTTTATTCTTTTGGTTGCAACTGAAAATGGACTTTTCCCCCATGATTTCCCCCTTAGGCTGTTCATTACTAGTGTATAGAAACACTACAGATTTTTGAGTATCGATCTTCTAACCTGTCACTGTGTTGTACTCATTTATTAGCTCTAGTAGTTTTGCTGTGGATTTTTGGGGTTTTCAGCATATAGTATCGTATCATCTGCAAACAATGAGAGTTTTACTTCTTCCTTTCCAATTTTGATGCCTTATATTTCTTTTTCTTGTCTAATTGCTCTGGCTAGAACTTCCAACACAATGTTGAATAACAGTGGTGATAGTGGACATCCTTGTCTTGTTCCTGATCTTAGGGGGAAAGTTTTCAGTGTTTCCCCATTGAGGATGATATTAACTGTGGGTTTTTCATATATTCCCTTTATCATTTTAAGGAAGTTCCCTTCTATTCCTATTCTTTGAAGTGTTTTCAACAGGAAAGGATGTTGAATTTTGTCAAATGCCTTATCTGCATCAATCAAGATAACCATGTGGTTTTTCGGCTTTGATTTGTTGATATGGTGTATTACATTAATTGATTTTCTTATGTTGAACCATCCTTGCATACCTGAGATGAATCCTACTTGGCCATGGTGTACAATTCTTTTAATATGCTGTTGGATTCGATTTGCAAGAGTTTAGTTGAGGATTTCTGCATCTATATTCATAAGAGAGAATGGTCTGTAGTTTTCTTTTTTTTGTAATATCTTTGTCTGGCTTTGGTATGAGAGTGATGCTGGCTTCACAGAATGAGTTAGGCAGCTTTCCCTCCTCTTCAATTTTTTTTGAAGAGTTTGAGCAGGATTGGTACTAATTCTTTCTTGAATGTTTGGCAGAATTCACATGTAAAGCCATCTGGTCCTGGACTTTTCTTTTTGGGAACTTTTTAATGACTGATTCAATTTCTTTACTTGTGATTGGTTTGTTGCGGTCCTCTATTTCTTCTCGAGTCAAAGTTGGTTGTTCATGCCTTTCTAGGAAGTGGTCTATTTCATCTACATTGTCGAGTTTATTAGCATAAAGTTGTTCATAATATCCTCTCATTACTCACTTTATTTCTGTGGGGTCAGCGGTTATGTCTCTTCTTCCATTTCTGATTTTATTTATTTGCATCCTCTTTCTTCTTCCTTTTGTCAACCTCACTAAGGGTCCAATCTTTTTTTTTTTTTCATTGATCACTAGCATTTCAAATTACATTAATTTTTAACATTTGTTCCCCCTATTATTTATTTTTATTCCATAGGGTCCATCAATCTCATTGATTTCCTCAAAGAACCAACTTCTGGTTTTGGTGATTTTCCCGACTGTTTTCATGTTCTCAATTTCATTTATTTCTGCTCTAATCTTCATTATTTCTTTCCTTTTGCTTGCTTTGGGGGTAAGTTTGCTGTTCTTTCTCCAGTTCTTCCAAGTGGACAGTTAATTCCTCGATTTTTGCTCTTTCTTCTTTTTTGATATAGGCATTGTGGGCAATAAATTTCCCTCTTAGCACTGCCTTTGCTGCATCCCATAAATTTTGATATGTTGTGTTTTCATCTTCATTTGTGAGGCATCTGTTTTTGAACCAGCAATTCCAGTAGTAAGAATTTAGCCCACAGATACATTTATAGGTATCATATAGCAATATTCATTGCAGCATCTTTACATTTGCAAAAATAAAACAACAGAGGACTGCTTAAATAAATTATGGTACACCCATATGACTGAATACTATGAAGCTGTAAAAAAGAATGAGGAAGCTCTTTAGGTACTGATAGCAAACTAAAATTGAAAGATATATTAGTAAATATAAAAGGAATATGCAAAAGAGTATGTTTAATATGCTACTATACACACACACTTGTATATATGTGAAATACTGGAAGAATAGACAGGAAACCAAAAATACTTGTTGCCTCTAAGAGAGGAAAATGTGATGGTTGAGAGGCAGAGCAGTAGGGAAACACTTTATTATATATCCTCTGCTGCCTTTTGAATTTTACACCACTTAATGGAATCATCTATGCCCCCTCCAAAACAGTAACTAAAACAAGAAAAATAAATATACAGCATAAACTCTCCAATTCAAAGAAGGAAGGCTTTAAAAGAAGAAGCAAACTTAACTTAAACTCTCGCCCTCTAAATTTATGTCCTAGAAAACTATTCCAGAAAAGTTGAAAGCATTTATAATTTCTTTCCAACCTTTTATTATAATTTAAAACATACAGAAAATTTGAAAAAAATTATTAAATGAATGCCCATATATTCACCTGGATCAACACTTCTAATTTAAAAATAGCATCCTCTATCAACCAATAAAAACAAGTAACTTCACCCACAAACTCAAGGTGTAAGAATCCAAAGAACTTAGTAGTATACTGATACAAATTTCCCAGGAAAACAAAGAAGTAATTCTCATGTTTTGTGTGCATAGTGCTAGGGTAATCACTAATAAAAAATTAAGATTGCAAAGCCCCACCCTGATCAAGATTATGGAGCAAGAGGCTTCAGTGCTCCATCCCAATAGAAGCTTTGAGTAACCAACAAGAACTAGCAGAAACATCTTTCTCAAAGCTCCAGTAAACAGTTAATAGTGCAAGTGCTAAATCAAGAAAACTGGTACTTAAAATGGGTAGGATCTTGTATCACCCTGACTGGCCCCTTCCCCACTCATCACTATCATGTGCACAGACTAGAAGTATGTTTGTCTGGCCCAATCTGTCTGGTGGCAGCCTGAAAGATTCACCATCCCAGAACTTTTCCTATGTGTAGAAAGCACATTCTACAGGTATCCTACAGAATGCTATGGGAGAGCAGTCAAGCGGCTCGCGGGGACAAGGGATTGCAGGCTGTAGGCACCACGTCATAGTGCCTGGAACTGTAAAGAAATTATATCCTAGGAAAAAGGGGACATTCACATCATTGTAAACAGGGGAATTCCTCGGGCCACATGCACATGCCCAAGACAAGGCACATGAGCAGAAAGGATGAGGGCAGCCCCTACGCTTTGGTCAGAAGCTATTCTCTAAACTCATTGTATGAAAAAGCTCTGAAGGGCAGCACTTGCATAGCGCAATCTAAAGAACCTGGGAAAGATACTTTTTTCTTTTCCTTCTTTTCTCTTTCTTTTCCTTTATTGGCTTTTGATATTCAAGGAAAGTTCTACATAACACTTCTTAGATCAAGCTTCAGAGTCTAAATTCCAGAGACAATACAGTAAAATAGCAAAGTGTTCATGTTTCCACAAAAGATTACTAAACACTTAATGAAACAGGAGGTGATGGCCCAGGGCAAGGAGATTAAAACATTAGAAACTATCAAAGAGAACTTGGGACATATTAGACAAAGATTTTTTTTTTTTTTTGCATGGGGTAGGCACTGGGAATCGAACCCGGGTCTCTGGCATGGCAGGCGAGAACTCTGCCTGCTGAGCCACCATGGCCTGCCCACCAAAGATTTTTAAGAAAGGTTCCCAAACATGGTCAAAGAGCTAAAGGAAAAAACGGACAAAGAACTAAAGGAAATCAAGAACAACACAGATGAACAAAAAGAGAAAATAAACAGGGAGATGGAAATTATGAAAAGGAACCACCAAATAGAGATAAAACCAAAGTAACATAAATTCAGAATTCCCTACAGGGTTCAAAAGCAGATTAGAACTAGTAGAAGAAAGAATCTGTAAAACTGAAGATAAGACAATTGAACAAATTCAGTCTGAGGAGCAGAAGGAAGAATGAAAAATGAATAGAGCCTGAGGAATCTGTACGACACAATCAGGCATACCAATATATGTACAGTGGGCATCCTAGAAGGAGAAAAGAGAAAGGGGCAGAGAGAATATTAAAAAAAATAATGGCTGAAAACATTCCAATTTAATGAAAGACATGAATATACAAATCTAAGATGCTCCATGAACTTCAAACAAAATAAACCCAAATAGATCCACACCACGAAATATAAACAAACAGCTCAATACCAAAGATAGAGAATTCTGAAAGCCACAAGAGAAGAACAACACGTACAAGGCAGTCTCAATAAAAGTAAGTACCAATTTTGCATCAGAAACCATGGAGGCAAAAAAAGAAAGAGAAAGAAAAAGAAACCATGGGGCAAGAAGGCAGTGGGATATTTAAAGTGCTGAAAGGAAAAAATTGCCAATCAAGAATTTTATATCAAGCAAACAGTCTTTCAAAAATGAGGGCAGGATTAAGACATGCCCAGATAAATAAAAACTAAGAGAGAGCGTCACCACTGCACCAGCTCTATAAGAGATGTTAAAGAGAATTCTATAGGTTGAGAGGAAAGGAAAGAACAAAAGACCACAGATCAATGTCACATGAAGAAATACAGTTCTCAGTTAAGGGTAATGACATGGGTAAATATAAATGCCAGTACTACTATATTTGTGATTTGTAATTCCCCTTTTTACTTCCTACAAGACCTAAAAGAGAAATGTACAAAATGTAGGGAGAAAAAAGTGATTTGGGACTCATAATGTATAAACATGTAATTTGTGAAAAAAACTACAGAAACGTGGAGAGATGGAGGGGTACAGGAACAGAGGTTGTATATACTACTGAAGTTAACTTGGTAACAGAGAAATTGAGATAGTTATAGATCTAGGATGTTAAATTTAACCTCGTGGTAACCAAAAAGAAACTATCAGAGAATATGCAAACTCAGAGTGACAGAAATTAAGAGTACACATTGGCAAGAGTAGGGGGTAAGGAGAATGGGTAATTAATGCAAAATGGGTATAGGGTTTTTGTTTGGGGATTTGGGAGAGTTATAGCAATGGATGGTGGTAAGGGTATGACAACCCCGTGAATGTGATTAATTTCACTGAATGATATGCCTTGGAGGGGTGGGGATAGGAAAGTTTATTTTTGTAGATATATTTCCACAATAAACAAGAAAAGAGCAACTAAAGAAATAATAACAATTAAGGGCAGTACTTGATCCTGGACAGGATCTGTGCCAGTTTAAAAGGATTATGTACCTTAGAAATGCCATGTTTTAATCCTGATCCAGCATGTGGATGCAGCTGTTTCCTTTTAATCCCTATTCAGCACTTAGGTTGGAAACTGGATTAGATTATCTCCATGAAGATGTGACTCCACTTATCCCAGGCGAGTCTTGATTAGTTTACTGAAATCCTTTAAAAGAGGAAACATTTTGGAAAAAGCTTCAGAGCCATGAGAGCAAAGACAGCCCATGCAGGCAGACTTCTGGAGATGAAGGAAAACACCTCTGGGGGAGCTTTATGAAATAAGAAGTCCGGAAAGAAAGCTAGCAGACAATGTCATGTTCACCATGTGCCTTTCTAGTTGAGATGAGAGAGAAACCCTGAATGTCACTGGCCTTCTTGAACCAAGGTATCTTTTGCTGGGTGCCTTAGATTGGGCATTTCTATAGCCTTGCTTTAATTCGGACATTTTCACAGCTTTAGAACTGTTAACTTGCAACTTTATAAATTCTCCTTTTAAAAAGCCATTTTGTTTCTGGTATATTGCATTCGGCAGCTTGCAATCTAGAACAGGATCTAACAAGAGAGGAGAGAAAGCTTAAAGGGACATTACTGGGACATATAAAAATATTGGAATATAAACTGTAAGCTTTATATCAATGTTAAATTTCTTGCACTGGATAGCTGCACTTTAGGTGCATACATAAGTGAATATCTTTGTTCTTAGGAAATGTACATTGGCAGTATTAACTATTCAAGGAGCATGATTGTTTCAGTTTGCTAAAGTTGTTGGGATGCAGAAATGGAACAGCTTTTAAAAAGGGAATTTATTAAGTTGCAAGTTTATACTTCTAAGGGTATAGAAATTCCATACAAAGGAATCCAGAGAAAGAGACCTAACTCCAAAGAAAGGCTGATGTCTGCCACATGGGAAGGCACACGGCTGGTGTCTGCTGGTCCTTGTTCCCAGTTCCATTGTGTCTAGTAAAGAGTACGAACAACCTCCAGAATAAACTAATTAAGGAAATCAAATGCTAGATGCCAGCAAAAAATAACAAGTCATATTAGGAAAATCAAAGATAAGGCCCAGTCAAAGGAGCAAACCAACATTTAGAATAAACTAATTAAGGAAATCAAATGCCAGATGTAATACAGATGCAAATCTTGGATCTGTAATTTTACATCTTTTATAAGAGATGAGAAATTTTCAGTGATTATTTATTCTGGAGGTTGTTCTTACTCTTTTACCTAGGATTTTCTTGCCAGATGGCTTTGTTCTCTAGCTGTTCTTTGGCATTCAGTTCAACCTAGAATAGGTTCTGTTTAACTGTTCAGGATTGCATTCCTGACCCATCAGCCTTTCTTGAATGAAGGTAACTTTTTGCTGGTACTGTAATTTGGACACTTTCACTTCCTTATAAGTGTAAGCAGATGCCTTACATTTCCCAGACAGGCCCACATCTCAGGAGGAAAGTCACCACCATCAGTTTTCCCTGAGGGTGAGACAGGAATACCTCTGTCAGTTAAGAAGTTACATGGCTGGCATCTGTTGGTCCCTTGCTCCTGGGCTCCATTTCTATCCCTGTGGGGTTCCTCACTTTGCTTCTCCAAGGCTTGCTTTCATCTCTTGGCTTCCCTTGGCTCTCTCTAGGTTCTGGTTTGCTTATCATGGCTATGTCTACTGGGCCCCAAGAATCTCCAAACATCCGTGTTCTCTGAAGCAACTGTTCTCCAAACGTCTACATCTGCTCTGTCAGCAATGAGGCTTCTGTCATTTCTGGCTCTCTCTCTCCAAAATGTTTCCATTCTTAAAAGATTCCAGTAAATTAATCAAGAATGGGTGGAGTCACATCTCCCACAACTGGGTATGTCATATTTCTGTGGAGATCTAATCCAAAGATTCCAACTTACAACACTAAACCAAGATTAAAAGAAACAGCTGCCCCCATGAGACTGGATCAGGATTAAAACATGGCTTTTCTGGGGTACACAGTATTTTCAGACTGGCACAGCTTTCTTTAATATTTCTTGTAGAGCTGGTCTCTTAGTCACAAATTTTCTCAGTGACTGAAATATTTTAAATTCCCCCTCATTTTTGAAGGACACTTTTGCTGAATATAGAATTACTGGCTGGCAGTTTCTCTCTTTTAGGATCTCAAATGTATTATACCTCTGCCTTCTTGCTGCCATGGTTTCTGCTGAGAAATCCACACATAGTCTTATTGGGCTTCCTTTGTACGTGATGGACTGCTTTTCTCTTGCTGCTTTCAAAATTCTCTTTGTCTTTGACATATGGCGTTCTGATTAGCAAGTGTCTTGGAGTATGTCTATTTGGATCTATTCTGTTCAGGGTATGCTGTACTTCTTGGATCTATAATTTTACCTCTTTCATAAGAGATGAGAAATTTTCAGTGATTATTTCCTCCATTAGTCTTTCTCCTCCTTTTCCTTTTATCTTTCTGGGACACCTACAATACATTTATTCATGTGCTTCATTTTGTCATTCAATTCCCTGAGACCTGCTCATCTTTTTCCATTTTTTTCCCTATATTTTATGTGTCAGGTTTCAGATGTCTCATTCTCTAGTTCACTAATTTTTTATTCTGCCTCTTCAAATCTATTGTTATAGGTTTCTATTGTTGTAGGTTTCTATTTTTTTTCATCTCTTCTAATGTGCCTTTCATTCTCATACATTCTGTGATTTGTTTTTTCAAACTTTTAAATGTTGGTTTGCTCCTTTAACTGGGCCTTATCTTTGATTTTCCTAATATGATTTGTTATTTTTTGCTGGCATCTAACATTTGATTTCCTTAATTAGTTTATTCTGGAGGTTGTTCTTACTCTTTTACCTAGGATTTTCTTGCCAGATGGCTTTGTTCTCTAGCTGTTCTTTGGCATTCAGTTCAACCTAGAATAGGTTCTGTTTAACTGTTCAGATTTTTTTAAATTCTTGTTTTTCACCCTGCCTATAAGGAGCCTTTTTATTTATTTATTTATTTTTTGAGGAAGGTCTCCTCAAATATTATAGACCCCAGTCAGATTTTCCCAGACAGGCCCACATCTCAGGTGGAGAGTCACCACCATTAGTTTTCCCTAAGGGTGAGACCCAGCAAGTTGTCAGACTTCCCTATGAAGCCTCTAGACTGCGCTTTTCCTATCTCACTTAATATGTGGTGCTTGTCTGCCCATGGCTTCCCACACAGCTTAAAGTGATATGGTGCCTTTAATTTCAGCAGACTCTTCCTGCCAGGGGCATGGCTGAACATTTTTATTACGTGGGGGAAAAAAAAAGAATAAGAATAAAAAATAAAAGTAAACAAGAACACCCCTAACAGCCTATACTCCTAACCCCCCCCTTAATATTAAGTTATTTTTGTCCCTATTTTTACTCATCTGTCCATACACTGGATAAAGGGAGTATCAGCCACAAGGTTTTCACAATCGCATGGTTACACTGTAAAAGCTATATAGTTATACAATCATCTTTAACAATCAAAACTACTGGATTACAGTTCAACAGTTTCAGGTATTTCCTTCTAGCTATTCAAATATACTAAAAACTAAAAAGGGATATTTATATAATGCATAAGAATAAACTTCAGAATGATCTCTCAAATGTATTTGAAATTTCTCAGCCATTGAAACTTTATTTTGTTTCTTTTCTCTTCCCACTTTTGGTCAAGCACACTTTCTCAATCCTATAATGCGGGTCCAGGCTCATCCCCATGAGTCATGTCTCAAGTTGCCAGGGAGATCATCCCTGGGAGTCATGTCCTACATAGAAGGGAAGGGCATTTACCTGTTGAGTTGGCTTAGAGAGAGAGACCACATCTGAGTAGCAAAAGAGGTTCTCTGGAGTGACTCTTAGACATATTTACAAGTAGGCTCAGCTTTTCCTTTGCAGGAATAAATTTCTTAAGGGCAAGCCCCAAGATCAAGGGCTTGACCCATCAAACTGGCAGTACCCAATGCCTGCGAGAATCTTTTGACCCACCAATCCTACTACTAAGCACATATACCTCCAACAATATGAAAACAGACAAGAACAGGGTAATTTACCACGGCACTGTTTAAAATAGCAAAATACTAAAAATAACAAATACCCATACATCAGAGAGTGGTTGAAGAAGTTATGATAAATTCACACAATGGAGTACTATGATTATAACAAACAATGGGTGAGATTTTTCTCTTTGTTTTTCTTTTGGGTGCATAGGCTGGGAGTCGAACTCAGACCTCCCACTGCAAAAACACATTTGCATCTGTTCATTTGTGCTAAAAAACAAAAACAAAGATGAGATAAACCTGAAACCAAGGAGATTTGTTACCTACATGCAATGGGTAGAAAAGGATGGAAAGAAGAAGGAAATGGGAATGGGATAGTAGGAAACAAGGGGGAGTGACATTTACCTGAATATATTTTTTTGAATAGCTTTGACTCTTAGAACTATAAAACTGAGAGAAGAAAACAGAACCTAAAACACTGAAAAGGATATTAAGGAGTTATGGAACAACTTCAAACGGCCTGATGGAGAGATAACTGGTTAAGGAAAAGAGATATGGGGGAGAAAAAAATATTTGAAGAAATAATGGCCCCAAACTTCCCAAACTTGATGAGAACAATAAACCCACAGATTCATATAGCTCAATGAAACCCAACCACAAGAAACATGAAAAGAACAACACGAAGGCACATCATAATCAAATTACTCAAAAAGCAATAATAAAGCGAATATCTTAAAAGTAATCAGAGGGAAAAAAAAAACTGTTATCTTTGTATAGAGAAACAAAGGTAAGTGTGAAAGGTTTCTCACCAGAAACAATGCAAGAAAGAAGACAGTGGAATAACATCTTTCAAGTTCTGAAAGGAAAAAATTCAACCTAGAATTTTGTATGCGGAAAAATAAAATTCAAAAGTGAAGGTGCATGAGATTTTGTAAGTTTGTCCAGAGTGATGCCCTGATAGATCCCAGAGTGATTTGAACAGTGAATACAAAAGTATCTGCAAAGTCCCCTTCAGGGAATGGTGAGAAAAGGGGAAAATTCAACTTCCCCAAGTGAAGAATTCTTGATATTCTCACAAGCAGTGGGGACAACCAAAGCAACAGGCTGAGCCCCCAATCTTGGAGTTTGTTCATATGAAACTTAACCCTGCAAAGAATAGGTTAAGCCTACTTAAAATCAGGCCTAAGAGTCACCCCCAAGAGAGCCTCTTTTGTTGCTCAGATGTGGCCTCTCTCTGTCAACATGACAAACAAACTCACTGCCCTCCCCCGCTCTACATGGGACATGACTCCCAGGGATGTAGACCTTCCTGGCAACGTGGGAAAGAAATCCTGGAATGAGCTGGGACTCAGCATCAAGGGACTGAGAAAACCTTCTTGACCAAAAGGGGGAAGAGCAAAATGAGACAAAATAAAGTGTCAATGGCTGAGAGATTCCAAACAGATTCGAGAGGTTATCCTGGAGGTTATTCTTACGCATTAAACAGACATTACATTTTTAGTTAAGGTATAATGGAGAAGCTGGAAGGAACTGCCTGAAAATGCAGAGCTGTGTTTCAGTAGCCATGTTTCTTGAAGATGATTGTATAATGATATAACTTTCACAATGTAACTGTGTGACTGTGAAAAAAAAAAATGATTTTGTTAGGTCGGGGGAATAAGGGAGGGCTCTGTGGATGGAATCATGACGTCATTCCAGAGGTGAACCATTACAATCAAGGTCTTTGTGCAGCAAACATCTATTCAGGGACATCTAACCACCTCCTGCTTAACCCACTAGCATAATAATCCTTTGTTTAATGTGCCACCCCTTTCATGTCATCACCTAATCCCTGCCCTTAAAAATTGCACTCACCAAAGCCCGTGTATGGACTCATCTCATTCCCTCTTGGGTTCGGTGAGCTCTGCCCGGGAGCGCAGCCCAATAAAGCACGCTCATTTACAATCCTTTCATCTACTTTCCTTTCTCTCAAATACCTCACATCTTAAAACCTTTCAGACTTCAAGGTTCATCCAAGTTATAGTATATATCAAAGCTCCATTCCTTTTTATGGCTGGATGATATTCCATTATATGATATACATATATAGCACTTTGTTTATCCATTCATTTTTTGATAGACACTTGGATTGTTTCCATTTTGTGGCCCTTGTGACCACCTGCTTTTATAAATAAAGTTTTGTTGAAACATCAAAAAAAAAAGTGAAGGCAAATGGAGTGGGCCATGGTGGTTCAGCAGGCAGAGTTCTTGCCTGCCATGCCAGAGACCCAGGTTTGAATCCCAGTGCTTGCCTATGTAAAAAAAAAAAAGTGAAGGCAATTGGGTCCTCATTTGCTGCACCCCCCTTATTAAAAGTTCTCATGCAGTTCCCTGAAAAAGCTCAAAAGTTCAAAAGTAGAGATTGGTACAATAAACCCCATAAGTCTCTTACTTAGCTTCAACGGTTATCTATTAAGACCAATCTTGTTTACTCTTCCCCACCCCACTTGAATTGTTTTGAAGCACATCTTGGATGTCATATCATTTTGTCTGTAAATATTTTAGTACGTATTTTTGGAGCTAAATAAATGGTTGATGTGTCTTTAAAAAAAAGTGAAGGCAAAAGATTTTTTTCAAAAGTACAAAGGGTGAAAGAACCCATCACCGTAAGAGTCACATTACAAAAAAATGTTCAAGGGTATCCTTTTGGATTAGGAAAGGAAATCTGGACCTATGCAAAGAAATGAAGAACATCAGAAAAAGTAACTACATGGGCAAAATGTAAGATATTTTTCTTATTATTTAGATATTTTAAAAAGATAATTGACTGTTTAAACGAAAACAGTAGCAATATATAAACAAATGTAAAAGTAAAAAGCGTGAGAACAACAGCATAAAGGCAGGAAGAGGAGAAATATAAGTATACTATTTTAAGATTCTTATATGTGAAGTAACATAATACCACTTGAAAGTAAACTGTGATAAATTAAAGATGTATACTATAAACCTTAAAGCAACCACTAAAATAATAAAACAGCTAGTTTGCTAGCTGCCAGAATGCAACACACCAGAGACAGACTGGCTTTTAATAAAAGGGGATTTATTTCGTTAGTTCTTCAGACAAAAGGCAACTAACTTTCTTTTTTTTTTTTCTTTTTAATTTGCATATGGGCAGGAGGGACCAGGGATCGAACTCCAGACCTCCAGCACGGCAGGTCGGAGCTCCGCCTGCTGAGCCACGGCAGCCGCCCGGCAATTAACTTTCAACTGAGGTTCTTTCTTATGTGGGAAGGGACAGGGTGATCTCTGCTGGCCTTCTCTCCAGGCCTGTGGGTTCCAACAACTTTCCCTGGGGTGGTTTCTTTCTGCATCTCCAAAGGCCTAGGCTGAGGTGCAGGTGCTGAGATGAGGTATGCTGAGCTGCTTGGGTTGTGCCACGTTGAGTCTCTCATTTAAGCACCAGCCAATTAAATCAAACATCATTCACTGCAGCAGGCACATTTCCTAGCTGACTGCGGATGTAATCAACAACAAATGAGGTTCACATGCCATTGGCTCATGTCTACAGCAATAGAACTAAGCACCTTCACCTAGCCAAAGATGACAACTGAATCTAACTATCACATGTCCACCCCTTGTCAACTTGGCAACTATATGCATCACCTTAAACGATACTAAAGTGGCACGAATTCTCTTCTGGCTGTGGACCTATGAATCTCAAAACAGGTTATCTGGTGCCAATATGCAAAGGAGGGACAGTAACAGGATCCATAGGGAGAAACTGGAAGGAAAACCTGTGGGCAAACATCACTGGATTTCAAAGTCTGAAAGTCATTTATCCTTCAGCTTTAGAAAGTGGGAGTCCCATCCTTTCCAAGGGCCTATGCAGTGGCCCGCCTCTTTCCAAATCAACCTCGGGGTAAATTGAGGAGACCATCTTTTTCTCAGCTCCACTTTCTCCAGGCATTGGGGCCACACCTGGGCTCTCTGCCATTTCTGGGGCACACAGTCAACCCCTCCAGGTGGTGGCAGCCAGGCTCTGCCCAGTCCCCAAGGCGTGTGCTGTACCTTCTCAAAGGCCTAAGGTGGCACAACTCTTCCACTACAACGAGACAGGAGACTCATCCTCTACCCTCAGGGCAAACTCACCCTCTCCATGTATATGGGTGGGTCCACTCTCCTGGTCGAGGTTTCTTGGCTTCAGACACAAGCTTCAATGATTCTTACTCTGCAAACTCCAATTTGTCCCTTTTGTGTCCCCCTTTGTTCAGATTGGCAGTGGTTCCGTTTACACCAACAGGTTCTTCAAGCACTCCAGGACTTCCCCATCATTCTCTTCACAGTTCCTCCAAAATCTTCCCCTTAGTCAACCAAAAAACCATTCCAACGTACCTGGTATTTGTAAACTGCAGCAGCACCTCACTCTCTGGTACCAAATCTGTTCTAGTTTGATAGCTGCCAGAATATAACACACCAGAGATGGATTGGCTTTTAATAAAAGGGGGTTTATTTTGTTAAAAATGTATAGTTCTTCAGAGGAAAAGCAGCTAACTTTCAACTGAGGTTCTTTCTTATGTGGGAAGGCACAGGGTGATCTCTGCTGGCCTTCTCTCCAGGCCTCTGGGTTCCAACAACTTTCCCTGGGGTGATTTCTTTCTGTATCGCCAAAGGCCTGGACTGAGCTGCAAGTGCTGAGATGAGGTATGCTGAGCTGCTTGGGTTGTGCTATGTTGAGTCTCTCATTTAAGCACCAGCCAATTAAATCAAACATCATTCATTACAGCAGGCACGCCTCCTAGCTGACTGCAGATGTAATCAACAACAAATGAGGTTCACATGCCATTGGCTCATGTCCACAGCAACAGAACTAAGTACCTTCACCTAGTCAAGTTGACAACTGAATCTAACTACCACACAAAGAGACCTAACAACTCAAGAAAGGAGATAAAATGGAATAAAAAATAATTAATTTCAAAGAAGGCAGAAGAAAAGAAGAAAAAGAGAACAAAGAACAGAAAAAACAAATAGAAAATGAATAGCAAGATAACAGATTCAAAGCTACCTTATCAATAATTACACTAAATACAAAGTCAAATTTTTTTTTTAATTTTATTTATTTATTTTTTGGATACATGGTCCAGGAATCGAACCTGAGTCTCCTGCATGGAAGGCGAGCATTCTACCACTGAACGACTAAATATAAAGTCAATTCTAATTCAAAGGCAGAGATTGTCAGATTGGATTTAAAAAAAAGCAATGCCCAAGTAAATGGTGCCTGTATTTAAACACACTTTAAATATAAAGACATAAATAGGTTAAAAGTAAAAGGATGGCAAAAGACAGAGCATGGACTTACCAGTCAAGAGAAAATTGGAGTGGCTATATTAATGTGTTATTATAAAGTAGATTTCAGAGCAAAGAATATTATCAGGGATAAAGGAGATCATTTCATAATGATAAAGAGGTCAATTAAACAAAAGGAGATAGCAATCTTAAATATTTATGTACCTAAAAATAGAACTTCCAAATACATGAAGCAAAAACTGATAGGACTGCAGGGAGAAAAAGACAAAGAACACAAGGAACATTTACAAAAACAGATATTTCTGTTTACAAAAGTCATAATAAATACAAAATAATAGTCCTGTGCTGCCAATATCTAAAATAATTGTTTCCTACATTCTTATGTAGTTTTAATTTTGCAGAATATCTTACTCCCTCATAGCTGACAGCAGAAGTCTCCAATTATTCACATATTTGAATATCTTTCTTCTGCCTCAACAACTAGTTAATTGTTTAACTGGGTTTAGAATATTAGATTAAAACATATTTTTCCCTTAGAATTTTGGAAATTTTCTCCATTTCAATATGGCATTCTGGAGAAATGATAATGAGCTTTTAATAAAGCTCCTAATGAGATAACTAGTGGTTCTCATTCCTCTGTGGATATTTTTAACATTAGCCCTGAGAGTACCCTTTCAATTTGAACTCTAGTGTCTCCTTTCTGTTTTGAGAAATTTTGTTCTATTAGTTCTTTGCTAAATTTTTCTCCATACCATCCCCCTAGCCCCATTCTCTCTTTATAGTAAATTTTCACCTGCCACTTTATCTTTTTGGGAGTATGTTTATCCAAAGTTTATCTTCTAATCTAATGATTTTTCCCTCCTTTGGAAATAATATTTTTTATTTCAATTTCCAAGAGGCCTTTTCTTTAAAATATAATATTTTCTATGACTAGATAATACAAGCATATGATACAATATTCAAAAGATTTTTAAAAGGGATATACTGTGAAATATAAGTTTCTTTGCCACCTCTGTCCTCTGGTCAGCTCAGACTCATCAGAAGCAATCACTTTTTTTCAAAATTGTGAATCCTTCCAGAAATATTCTATGTATGTACAAAAATGCATATCATCTATTTTTCAATTGAGCCATTTGTCTTTTTCACAATGATCTGTAGAAACTCTAAGTATTAAGAAGCTAGCTCTTTGTCTACAAGTTATAATATACATATAAGTTATAAGGGACAAGGCAAACTTTGCTTTTACTTAATGAAGAACTTTGTATTTTTATGTTACTGAATTAGTTGATTTATTTTATGACTTTTAGGTTTTGTGCTATATAAAAAACTCTTTCTTGTTCTTTCTTTTTCAGAGCATTCAGTTTCTGCTTTATAAATATAATACCTTCTGAAAATTCTCACACCATCCTAATTAAATGTCTCATTATTTTTATTTCTTCCTGGATCAGTTTTTCTGTTTATCTTGCTCTTTCACTTTCAAGGCTTTATATATGGTGATTTTTGACTGCCTCTTTACATTTTTAAATGTGGGAACAGAAAGGCAGATGTGGAGGTTTGGTCATCCACACAGAACTTCACTGGCAAGCTTCATTTTAAGAGAGCAAGTAGGAGACTGGACATTATATAGAAGACTCCTAAATGCTGAGATAATAAAAATTTTACCCAGAGTTACCCTTATCTTAGTTGCTTTTATTAAAGTTCATTTATTAAAATAAACAAAAACCTCTGTGTGCGTGTGTGTATGTGAGCGAGAGAGAAAGAGCACTAATGCCTGGTTGACTAGTATTCTGAATTTAAGAGTGGAGAATGGAGTGTGGAAAGATCATTATTTCATAAGGACCTCAATTAGCCTCCAGCTATCTGCCTCTCCTGTTCCTGCAACCTCTCTTCAGGGTTCCTCTCCCCTAGGTTCTGCCAAGCATATTTCAGTTCATGGATTTCCTTGCTTTAACCTTTGTTCAATAGCTTTTCTGTTACCTTTCTACTTCACTGATGGTTCCTTTCCCATTCTCTCAGTTGATATGGTTTTATATCTTTTAAAAACTTTATTATCAATTTATGAAGATCTCTAACAGAAGAGGAAATTAAGTTTGTGCTGTTAATCATCTTGAGCTAGGTTCCAACGGCTTAATTTTATGACTTCAATTCTTCAAGTCATGTGAAATTTATTTCAATACACAGTATAAGATTAAGTGTTTTTAACAAAAAATCATTATTTTCCCATGTCATTTGCTGAATAATTTATCTGTTATCTACTGGTAGCTTTTATTGTACATCAAGGTTTATGTGGGGGGCTGTGTTTTTACAACTCCATATGTAACATATGAGGGTGAATTTCAGGACCATTTACTTTGATGACAGGTATGTGCTGAGTACTACTCTAATGCTACTCTATCACAGGATTTGCATTCTTACGTGATTCAATAGCTGGTAGGACAAGTCTTGCTTTATTACAGGTACTTTCCCAAATTTTCCTAGCTATTATTTTATTTATTTTAAAATTTACTACAGAATTATAATAATTCAGAATGATTTTGTCAAGTTTAAGAAAAGCTCATTATAATTAGTTAAATCTGTAAATTACTTTTAGATAAACTAATAATATTTAAGGTAGAGAACATGATATATATTTTCATTTGTTTGAGTCTTCCAATAGTCAGTAAAATCAGATAGTTTCCTTCATATAATTGTGCATATTACTAGGACTATTCATGGATATTCTGTTTGTTTTTGTTGCTGTTGTTGTTTTGGCTATTATACTAATTTGAATATCATCTCCATCTCGTTCAATTATCTAATCAGTTATTGCTGGTACACAAGAAAATTTTTCAATTGATTCACCACACTTTGTGAATATTACTGAATTTTTAATTAACTGTGAAGAACTCATAGACTGGTTCTGAAGGGAAGTCTTGTGCAAATGGGTTAGGAGAATGTACACAGATATAAAAGACATATTGCTGGGTGCTGCCCTTAGCTTCTAATTAGGAAACAGGATCAATGTAGTCCTAGGCACTCTGGTAAGAGTTGGATTCTGAATGGCTCAATTGCTTGTGGCTTAAAATTAAGGCGAGAGTATAAGGAAAGATCAACTCCCTCTTCAAATGATTGGGGGTAGAGCTTGTTCTGGGCCACAGCAGGGCACAGGAAAATTGAGGACTGGCAGTGTAAGCCCAAAATAGGCTCAAATGCAAGCTCAAGGTGGCTCTTCTGATCCTTCCTATTAACTAGTCCTTGGGACTGTCCTGTACCTTAGTTCTCAATTTAGATATTTCAATTTACTCATGGAGTGGTCCTTTACCTGAACCTGGTAACTCCTTCTCACTATTAACTGTTATATGCCTGGAAAGAGAGTCAGGCATTACTTGTAGGTTCAACTGACATGCTAATCACATGTGGAGAATTATTCCTTGGCTCATTAACCAGGCTTATATTTTATTCCCTCTGAGTGCTCAATAGAATTCTTAGCAGACAGAAGCACCATCATACTGAAAAGTAAGTATCCTTCGCATAGAGTAGCTGGCACAGGAAAAACTTCTTAAATAGGGGTTGGCACAGGGAGAAAAACTTTATAATATGTAAGAAAGCATAAGGAAATGATAACCAAAAACAAATTAGGACAGGCAGTTTTGTATTTCGAAAAAATAATAAATAAATCAACCAATTTTCCTTTCCCTTTGACTCTTCCCTTACATACCTCACCGGCCTGAGATTCGGAAAGTTCCAGGAGGAAAGGAATTTCTGTGTCAAAACTGGCGAAGAAGTTAGTCCACTGGTGTTCAAAAGCTACTAAATCCTAGGAAGAAAATAAAAAAGATAATCTATTTGATCATATAAAGAGGGAATTTTAGAAAACTAGAATTGTGAAACTGGCTCTGACATCAAAATTCTAGAGCATTCAAATATGCTATCAAACAGAAAAGACCACCTGGTGTATGATCCATTTATATGAAATATCCAGAAATGGCAAATGTAAAGACAGAAGTAGAACAGTGGTTGGACTGACTGTAAGTAGACATAAGAGATCTTTCTGGGTTGATAGAAATGATCTAAAATTGGATGATTATACAACTCTTTAAATGTACTCAAGTCACTGAACTGTAGATTTAAAATTGGTGAATTTTATGATATGTAAATTACAACTCAATAAAGCTATGTAATAGTGGCCCCCCAAGTGCCTTGATAGAGGGAGTTATTTATGAGACGCCTAAAGGACAGCACTACTTCTAGTGCCAAAAGGTCTCATCAGTGAAGATTTGTTCAAGGCCATATTAACTGACCTCAGTTAAAATGGTTGGTGGTGCCAGCGGTGGCTCAGAGATGTCTCCTCCTTCACACTCTCCTCCTAGGAGCTACCAGAGTACTAAGAAACTGCGCTTTGCAGTTGACACTCCTCTCCATGCAGCTTCTGCTCTCTTCCTCATCCCACCTGCTTTTCAGCTTCTTCCCTGAACTCATTCCTGTTCCCAACTACCACATGAGGCTTTTTTGCTATTGGCTTTTCTTTAAGGCATCATCAGTTAACTAAAAAGCATCAGCTACGATTTGCTTAAGATATGCCTGAAGTTTTATCTCTGATCTTGTTCTGAAGTCATCGGTAATTTATACTCAAATTGGAAAGTCGGCTTCAGTGTCCACCTTATACTGTATAAATGTATGTGTGTATAATGAGAACCTAGCCCGATGCCTTGCTCACAGCAGGCATTCTGTTTGCTGCACCAAAAATGACCAACTAGGTATATGCTCTCCTCCAGTCTTGTCTTCTAGTCAAGGATGTATAGGGAGCCAGCCATGTATAGAATCTACTTCTGGCCCTAGGCATAAGGTTCAAATGGACCTCTGCTGGAATACCTAATTTAGTGTAAACAACATTCTCACCAATGGCTACTCTACTTGCTGCCCAGACTAACATATACACATATCTATACATATGCATGTATATCTATATAATCTGTCTATATATAATTATATGGATTACAGCACTGATACTGTTTTTAGAATATGTTTTATGTATAATGTGGGATAAAACAAACCAATCAATTATGTGATAGTCTGCTTCCATCATCCCAGTGTCCTTGTAAACCAAGATTTTTCTTATAGGGAGAAGCAGATATAAACGTAAAATAGAAGAACTTAAGAAAACATCCTATCATGGTAAATTTGTACTGGAAACATTAGTATGACCTCATGAGGTAAAGGTATGTGGACAGGTGTATGTGTGTGTGTGTGTGTGGTTTGTGTGTATATATGAAGAGGGAGAAAGAGAAAGATATCCTAGCTCTGCCCACTGAAGAGATCTAGAAACAAGGACCAGCCAAGTAGTAATCAGCATCCCTAGCACTTAGACTGTGGTGCTGAAACCAGAACTTACTAGAAAAATGACTGATTCTGTGTCTGGGACAGGAAATAAACAAGGTAAGCCTGGAACATCTTATATAGCAGACAGCAAGGAAGTTATTAAGGACTATTAGGATTGTATTAAAAATATTTGTGATCCATCTTGAAAGGAGCACACTGCCCAATTTTGGGACAATTTGAATATCAGTAAAAGTAATAACTGCATACCAAAATGCTTCACTTTGTGAGTCTTAAAAACAAGAAGGACCAATGCAGCTATTACTACAGAAGACATTTTGTTTTTCAATTCCATTTACTGGCCTACCTGGTAACAGGTTTGGGTCTATGATAGGAAGCAAAGTTATACAGTTGAGCAGTAGACATTCTCTGGCTCTTTCTAGATTAAAAAAAAAAAAAAATACTGTCCTTCGGGGAATACACAGAAGAAAGTAAGCATTTTGCTTCCAAAAAATTTTCCTCAGGGACGCAGATGTGTTAGTACTAACTATAGTACAAGGCACAATGAATTGTTAAATACTGCTTTAAAAGCTCCAGACCATGAATGAAATGAAAGATACAATGAATTCTCATCACTAAAAATAACTGGCATCATTTATGAAGTGTTCTTTCATGTATTTTTACCTTACTGATCTTCCTAACATCCTTGTGTAATTCTCTATTCCTATAATATAGATGAGGAGACAGAGGCACCGAGCGACCTTCCTGAGGATGTAATGCTAACAAATAGCAAAAGCAGAAAAATACCTAGATAAGAGATAACTCAAGGCCTGTGTGCTTTCTACCAGACACACTATTCCCCAACTTCTCCCTATCCCAAACACTATATTTGTGGAAATGGATACTGGGTATGGAGGTGAAGCTGGTCAGGTGGATGTAATAATAAAGAGGGGAAAGTCTATTTGTTCAGACTTTTCAAGGCCAAATCCAGGAGGCCCAGATAGATTAAGGTCAAATCAAGGTCCGAAAACCTCCAAGAATCATTCCAGTGTTCTAGCCCTTGGCTAGTGGGCAAGGACAATGAACTTCATACAGAACTACTGGCCCTGGGTTGGTTCCTAGCAGAGGTAACTCTCAGACTGGCGCAAAGTCCATATCTGTGGAGTCGTTCCCAAGCCAGAGCAAGGGTTGGATTAAGGACTAGACAGGGGAAAGGCAGCCAAATTTAAGCAGCTTCTCCTAATGTTCAAAAGGGGCTGATTCTGGGATTTTAGAATTTCTGAGCCTCAAATGCTCATACCACCTCCTCTTCTGCCTGGAAAAGCCCTTCATCACCACAGGTGACTCCTCTGAAAAGCAAACTTGAGCACTCCCAGGCAGAGCTATTTCACTTACTCTCTAAGCTTCCACTGCTATTATAGCACCCACTAAATTATCCCTGAAGAGGCTCCCAGTGAACAAATACGGGTCACTTTGAGCACTGAAAAAGAACAACGGGTCACAAAAAGACAAGGAGAAATCTTAAATGCACATTGCTGAGTGAAAGAAGCCAGTCTGAAAAGGCTACATACTATATGATTCCAATTATATAATGTTCTGGAGAAGGTAAAATTACAGGTTGCCAGGGCTTCAAAAGGCGGGGAGAGAGATGAAGAGATGGGGCACAGGGCATTTTTAGGGCAGTGATATGACATCAGGCATTTGTCAAAAAGAATAGTACAACACAAAGAATAAGCCCTATTGTAAACGATGGGTTTTAGTTTATAATATCAATATTAGTTCATCAATTATAGCAAATGCACCACACTAATGCAAGATGTTAATAAGAGGGGAAATTGTGTGTGTGTATGACGGGGGCTGGCAGGGGAAAGGGGTACATTGGAACCCTCTGTTCTTTCTGCACAATTGTTCCATAAATCTAAAACTTCCCTTAAAAATAGCTTATTTTTAAAAAACAAAAGAATAATAATGGTAATGAATTATAACACATTGAATTATTTTTAAAATGGGTTCATATTGCTACTTAAAAATAGAGGGAGAAAACAAAGGAAGAGGGTTCCAGAAAGGAGGTGAAGAAAGTTTTTTTTTCTTTTATAGGTAATACATGTAGAAGGAATTACAATTTTGGGAAACTATCATTTTACAAGCCCCAATATAATAACTTATTAGCGTGGACTGTTAAAGGATACTGAAAGGTATTCTCATTGGCATTAAAGTATCATCCTACAGATTTAGTAATTACAATGGAAAAAACGTTCCTTTAAAATAGAGAGAGAAGATGGATACCAACTTAACCACGTGTTCAACTTAGCATCACCAATAACAGAACAAACTGACATTACAGGCCTCCTGACGTGACACAATGGGAGGGCAACAACATTGCCCATGTAATAATCATGCCAAAAATGTTTACCCTGAGTCTAATCATGAGGAAGCAATCAGGCAAATCCAGAATGAGGGTCATTCTATGAGACAACTGGCCTACACTCTTCAAACAGGCAATGTCTGAAAATTAAAAGAACATCTGTGTTCATTAAAGGAGACTAAAGAGAGACACAAATCCGAATGCAATGTATGAACTTTGATTGGTCCTAAATTGAGGCAGGGTGTAGCGGAGTGGGAAACACAGGACTGGGGAACACCTAGAGTGTACATTTTTAAGGACAATTATAGAAATTAAAATATGGTCTGTATCTTAGATTACTGAAGCAATGTTAAATCTCTTGGGCATGAAATATTATTTAAGAATAAGTTGTAGAAGTAATGACTCTTTATCCCTATATGCCTCAGTATCTCACTATACATTTCCTAAGAAAAAGACTCATTTTCTTACATGGCTATGATACAATTATCAATTAACATCCACAACAGTTTTTGTAAACTCTATGCAATAAGTGTGTGCATGTGTTTACTTACAAGAATAAGAATAGATTTTCTCACTCATTACCTATAGAAAAAACAAATGTTTAATCATACGTGGTCAAATGCCCTTTTCAGACTTCAGCTTAGGATCCAAGTCCCATATTATGAAGTGTTCCTTTTAACACTTCTTCACTGTTCCCTAGGATTCTCAATCAATGGACAAATCCTATACCCAGCATGTACCACTTCACACAAGGTTCCTCTCTCTTCCACCTCCATCTATTCTGCACTACTCCTAGAGAAAACTGGTAGAAAGAACGGACAAAGTACTTTCTATCTCTTCTACAGATGGTATCTGTTACATGAAGTAAAGGTGAGTTATGTGATTGGTGAAGCCAGGGAAGGTTCTTCTTCAATCTTGCCCAGTTATTTTTAAAACTAATATCAATTCCATTCAGAATCTGACATGACATTTTTTAAGTCTCAGTTTACTTGTACAATGAGCTTTCAAATTTTCTTTTCTTGGTGAGGATGTCAGTGAGAAGTTGGGAGGGGCCAAATTCCATTGTGAACAAAAATTTTCCATTTTACTCTGTTGCTCAGTGTTCTCCAATTTCTCTGATCATACACCTTTATAACTAAAAGTGTTACAGCAGCATCCTCCATATATATTTTCTCATTTATAAATTATATATACAGTATACATATATTATATATACTTATCTATTTTGCCATCAGGTAACACATCTATGTGGATCAAAAGATCTTCGTGATCATTCTCTATTTCCTGATTTCAAGAGTCTTTTCAAAGAAAATTAACCACATTACAACACCCTCCAGCATGCAAATCACAAGACCTTGCACTACACTATATGCAGAGGGCAAAGGATAAGGAAGGGTTACCAAGCAAATCCCTCCCTTACTGTGGATCTGATACAGCATATAACATCTGACCATTTACATGTGGACTGAGCCAAGACACCAGTGTTAGTCTGTGTTCTAAATGTCAATAGATCTTAGTTTCTTTATTAAGAATTTAATTTTCTTTTTATACTCACCTTTCTAATCAATTAGTCTTAGGTACCCTTTTTAGTGACTATTGCTGGTTATAAAAAACTACAGTAAATCCCACCTATCCTAAATGACTATATAAAGTTAAAGTGATACATCAAAGAGGATCCAACACGTAAACTAATTTACTAAAAATATGACTAATTTTTAAAAAGCCAAACACAGTTAATGCACATCTATCCATGGCCATGGAGAGGCACCACTGACCTGTTTAATCAAAGTATCTATTTTGGTAGCTTTAGTTTTGTTTTTTCACTCCTAACTGTAAATTGCTCCTCCCTCCCCCCACCTCTCACCAATTTTTCTCTTCAACATTTAGATGAATAATTAATGCCTGATGTGCCAACCCAGGAGCTGACAAATTACAACCTGGGCTGACAACTTATTTGTAGAAATATGGTTTTCTTAGAATACAGATACACCCATTCTTTAAGCATTGTCTAATGCTGCCTTTGTGCTACAATGGCACTGTTGAATGGTTGCAATGGAGACTCAATGGCCTGCAAAGCTTAAAATACTACTTTTGAGCCCTCACAGAAAGTTTGCTGACCTCACTCTATCCAGTTTCCTTTAAGCCAGAGCCCTTTCTTGTGTGTGTGTGTGTGTGTGTGTGTGTGTGTGTGGTTTTATTGAGCTATATCTACACACCACACAAACCATCGAAGTATACAATCACTGGCTCACAGTATCATCAAATAGCTGTGCATATAACCCCATGCACAGCTCTTCTTTTTTTAATCTTTAATTCTGCCTCAGTATTGTTTTTCTGAAGTCCAATCCAACAGAAAGAATATCTTTAGGTATAAACCTAAATTCTGGCCCAGGCAGGAGGCTATGATCTTTCCTCATATAGAGGTTTTTTTCAGAGAAGAGGAGGTAGCATCATGTTTCCAAGCTCTCTTCTAAACCCAAAGACAACAATCAGGAAAGATACTGCTCTCTTCTTTGACTAAAGTAAACTAAAATATAGCTTCCATTTCTTCAAATTAAGTATCATTAGTAATAATGATATTCATTGGACAAAATTTATAAGATAAATACAGCCTGGCTCCTTACTTCTGAAAGCAAACTCTCCAGAGACATAGGATCCATTTTGCTGTAGATGTTCCATAGATTCAAACTCACATCCTGCAACTGCAACACAGACGAAAAAACACTGAAGTAATTCTTGAATCAATATCATTAGCACAATCAGAATTAATTTCTTACAGTTAAAAACATGACTGTTTTAGTAAAAACTCAGCAGGATTAGAATAAAAAATCAAATTTTTATCAATTATATTAAAACCTGAACATTTTAGTAAATGCTGTCTCATTTAAAGAATTTATCTTTCCAGAACCTTTAGTATATCTTTCAAATATCTTCAATGATAAATATATACACACACACATATATATACATACCGTACATATATATTTTTATCAAAATAATACCTGCCCATGGTTAAAAAAATTGAACAGTAATAAAGATTTATGATTAAAAAAAGAAAAAGTAATTCCCTAAGCCAACTTTTCACGAACTCTACCAGTCTCATATATCAAAGGCAACCACTTAGCTGTTTTAATATATTTTTCCTGGTTTTGACCTCCATATTTTGATATAATATGCTTTTATCACTATTTCTTGATTTATCAATTTGGAAATTAAATATTGACTTGTTATGACAAAGATGTAGCTCTTCTGGTTTTGTTCATATGAAACTTAACCCCACAAAGGATAGGTCAAGCCTACTTGAAATTTAGGCCTAAGAGTCACCCCCAAGAGAGCCTCTTTTGTTGCTCAGATGTGACCTCTCTCTCCAGCCAACACAACAAGCAAACTCACCACCCTCCCCATGTCTACATGGGACATGACTCCCAGGGGTGTGGACCTTCCTGGCAATGTGGGACAGAAATCCTAGAATGAGCTGAGACTCAGCATCAAGGAATTGAGAAAACCTTCTCAACCAAAAGGGGGAAGAGTGAAATGAGACTAAATAAAGTATCAATGGCTGAGAGATTCCAAACAGAGTCGAGAGGTTATCCTGGAAGTTATTCTTTCGCATTAAGTAGGTATCACACCTTGTTATTCAAGATGTAATAGAGAGGCTGGAGGGAACAGCCTGAAAATGTAGAGCTGTGTTCCAGTAGCCATGTTTCTTGATGATGATTGTATAATGATACAGCTTTCACAATGTGACTGTATGATTGTGAAAACCTTGTGTCTGATGCTCCTTTTATCTACCCTGTCAACAGACGAGTAGAACACATGGAATAAAAATAAATAATAGGGGGAACAAATGTTAAAATAAATTTAGTTTGAAATGCTAGTGATCAATGAAAGCGAAGGGTAAGGGGTATGGTATGTATAATCTTTTTTTTCTTCTGTTTTCGTTTTATTTCTTTTTTTGTCTTTTTATTTCTTTTTCTGAATGGATGCAAATGTTCTAAGAAATGATGAATATGCAACTATGTGATGATATTATGAATTACTGATTATATATGTAGAATGGAATGATCATATGTTAATGTTTTTGTTTGGTTGTTGTTAAATTTTTTTTAATCAATTAACAAAAAAAGATATAGCTTTTCTATGCCCTTCCCCATTCCCATATTTTTTGCTATACATGCTCTCCCTCCACCCTACCACATTCTAACCTCATCAAATATCATGACTGCTTTTATTTACATCAATAATTACTGTTGATAATATTAAGAAAAAATATAATTATTATAGGTAAAGTATCTACTATACTCTTATTTATTTGCTTTCTTCAACAAATTTTGTTTCTCCTGGAGTTACTAACAATCTCAATTACTCAATTTCAAATTTTTTTTACAAACCAATTCTTTAAAACTTTTTCTAACTGCCTTACTAGAATTGACAGTATGCTTAAATTAGTGTTTTTCAATGGCAACACATCTGTCATTCTGGGCTGGATAGGTCTCTGTAGTGTAGGGCTGCCCTATGCATTGTAGGATTCTCAGCAGCATCCCTGTATCCCTGGCCTCTACTCACTAAATGCCTGGAGCACCATCTCTTGTCCCACTCCAAGAAAATAAAAAATATTTCCAGATATTGCCAAATATCCCCCCAGGTGGGAAAATCACCCCCGACTAAGAATTAATGAGTTAAACATATCAGATAATCTATCAATTTCCTTTTATTCTTGAGACTCCGCCTTTTTCTACCTTCCTGCTTCATTTTAGTCTAGCTGTTAAGTAGGCACTACAAAGCTGTACCTTTCATGTTGAGAATTCTCTTGGCTGTCATCCTGGAGTTCTTGGGTGATGGATTTAATTTTGTGGATTACTTGTCTTTCTTGGTTAATTCTCTTATTTGCTGGAGTACATCCTCTAACAGGATTCTAAGAAAGGATTTAGGGGAGGCAATTTTTTTTTCTTTAATGTCTTTATTCTGTCCTTATGCTTGGAGGACAATAGCTAATTGATGTCTTTCCTATATTTTTTTGGAGGGGGGTTCTTTATTCTCTCTGTGCTTCATCTTGGATAGTTTGTTTCTATTGCTTTGGCTTTAAATTCACTAATCTTGTGTAACGTCTATATTGCTTATAAACCTAACAGTGTATTTTTCATCTCTAGAAGTTTGATTTGTGTCTTTTAAAATATTTTCTATGTCTTTAACATATTCAATCTCTCCTCTAGCTTCCTGAATTTATGGCATCCAGTTGTAATAACTGCTTTACCCTTGTTTTCTAATTCTAAGATTTCTGTTCATTCTAGTTCCATTGCGATTAATCAGTTGTTTTCATTATTAGTTATGTTTTCCAGCATCTTTGTAAACCTGATCTTTGATTGGATGTCAGACATTGTGAATTTTACCTCATTAAGTGCTAGATATTTTGTATTCCTATAAATACTTTTATGCATTTCTCTGAGATGCAGTTATCTGGAAATAGTCTGATCCTTTTGGATTTGCTTTTTATGATTTGTTAGGAGGGTCTGAAGCAATTGCTCAATCTAGGACTGATTATTCCCCCAGACAAGACCTTCCTGACTACTCTACCCAGCACTCTAAGAATTATTTTTCCTGTCTGACTGGTGGGGACAGGCACTATTCCCAGCCCTGAGCACACATCAGGCACTGCTGTCTAACACTTTCAGATGTTTTTTTCCCCTCAGCTTTGGGTAGTTACCTCAAACATGCACTGATCAATACTTTGCTAAATACTTGGGATGGGATCTTTGCAGATCTTTAGAGTTCTTTCTTCTAGCATCACTTTCCTAGTTGGTACTCTAGCCGTGTTAATCTCCCCAGACTCTCAGCTGCAGCTCCTCAACTCAGTGAGCACCCTGGGCTCCTACCAGGTATCCCCTGCCCGTGCCAAGGCCTGAAAACTTTCTCAAGGTAGTAAGCTAGGGCAGTTATAGGGCTAACCTTGCCTGCTCCTATCCCTCAGGATTATTATCCCTCAACACCTGATGCTCACTGTCTTGAAAATTGTTGTCTCATATATTTTGTGAGTGTAGTTCTGTTTTTTTGGTTTTGGTTTGGTTGTTTCAGGCACAAAGGAAATCTGGTTTGTGTTGTCTTATTGTAGATGACTTATTTTTTCTTCTTGGAAGCCTTTTAAGATACTCTTTTTAATCCTTAGTGTTCAAAAAAAATCACAGATAGATTTAAGGTTCTTCTGCCCCAATTCATACTTGCTAAAAGATTTAATTTTAAAACTTTTACCTTTCTTTTTTTTTTTTGTTCCCCCATTATTTATTTACTTCTAATCCATGTTTTTTACTCATCTGTCCATACCGTAGATAAAAGGAGCATCAGACACAAGGTTTTCATGATCATACAGTCACACTGCAAAAGCTGTATCTTTATACATTCATCTTCAAGAAACATGGCTACTGGAACACAGCTCTACAGTTTCAGGCACTTCCATCTAGCTTCTCTAATATACCTTAAACTAAAAAGGGGATATCTACATAATGTGTAACAATAACTTCCAGGATAACCTCTCGATTCTGTTTGAAATCTCTCAGCCACTGATACTTTATTTTGTCTCACTTCTCTCTTCCCCTTTCAGTTGAGAAGCCTTTCTCAATTCTTTGATGCTGAGTCTCAGCTCATCCTAGGATTTCTGTCCCATGTTGCCAGGGAGGTTTATACCCCTGGGAGTCATGTCCCATACAGAGAGGGGGAGGGCAGTGAGTTTATTTGCCATGTTGGTTGAGAGAGAGATAGGCCACATCTGAGCAATAAGAGGTTCTCTGGGGGTGACTCTTAGGCCTAATTTTAAGTAGGCTTAGTCTATCCTTTGCAGGGACAAGTTTCATATGAACAAGTCCCAAGATTGAGGGCTCGGCGTATTGATTTGGTTGACCCCGCTGCTTATGAGAATATCATAAATGGGGAGAATTCCCCCTTTCTCACCATTCACCCAAGGCGACTTTGCAAATACTTTTTATTCACCGTTAAAATCACTCTGGGATGTATTGTGGCATCACACTGAACAAACCTACAAAATCGCATGCCCTATTCAAGATTCCATGTACTTATGCTGTTCAATTAACCTGTCCATATAAGTTCTATTACAAATAGTACAAAAATATAAATTTTGTACAAAGTAAGCATTTTTTTGCTTCAGTCTCACACAGAAATTGAAGTTTTAAAATATGAATGACCATCAATTTTTAACACCCTACAATATTGACATTCCTTTGTTCTTTCTCATGAAAAAACATGCTTTGATTTGTACATTTAGTCACTATCATTGTACACTCCAGGCATTCCTAGATTATACCATCTCAGTCTTTATCGTCTACCTTTCCTTCTGGTTTCATCATTCTCACATTCAGTTCATTTGGTGTACTTAGATTACTGTGCTACAATCAGGTAGTATTGTGCTATCCATTTCTGAATTTTTATAATCTGTATCCCTTCAGCTCCAATTACTCAATATCTACCCTATTTTAATCACCTGATGACCTCTGTTCTTAACTGAAATTCTCCAAGCTCATTCATTAATGTTAGTTCATATTAGTGAGACCATACAGTATTTGTCCTTTTGTTTCTGGCTAATCTCACTCAGCATAATGTCCTCAAGGTTAATCCACATTGTTACATGCGTCATGACTTTATTCTGCCTTACAGCTGTGTAATATTACATCGTATGTATATACCACAGCTTGTTTAGCCATTTGTCTGTTGATGGACATTTGGGCTGTTTCCATCTCTTGGCAATTGTAAATAATGTTGCCATAAACACTGGTGTGCAAATGTCCGTTTGTGTCCTTGCCCTTATGTCCTCTGAACAGATATCTAGCAGGGGTATTGCCGGGCCATATGGCAATTCTATACTTAGCTTCCTGAGGAACCACCAAACTGCCTTCCACAGCGGTTGTACCATTTGACATTCCCACCAACAGTGGATAAGAGTGCCTCTTTCTCCACATCCTCTCCAGCACTTGTCGTTTTCTGTTTTATTGATAATGGCCATTCTGGTGGGTGTGAGATGCTATCTCATTGTGGTTTTGATATGCATTTCCCTAATAGCCAGGAAAGTTGAGCATCTTTTCATGTGCCTTTTTTTATTTTTATAAACTTTTTTATTAATTAAAAAACTTAACAAAAGAACATTAAAACATTCCATTCTACATATACAATCAGTAATTCTTAATATTATCACATAGTTGCATATTCATCATTTCTTAGAACATTTGCATCGATTTAGAAAAAGAAATAAAAAGACATCAGAAAAAGAAATAAAACGATAATAGAGGAAAAAAGATTATACCTACCATACCCCTTACCCCTTGCTTTCATTTATCACTAGCATTTCAAACTAAATTTATTTTAACATTTGTTCCCCCTATTATTTATTTTTATTCCATATGTTCTACTCTTTTGTTGATATAGTAGCTGAAAGGAGCATCAGA
>PVIY010025414.1:0-36723 GCA_004026745.1 Myrmecophaga tridactyla
GATTTATTTTGTTGGTTCTTCAGAGGAAAGGCAGCTAACTTTCCACTGAGGTTCTTTCTTACGTGGAAGGCACAGGACAGTCTCTGCTGGTCTTCTCTCCAGGCCCCTGGGTTCCAACAACTTTCCCCGGGGTGACTTCTTTCTCCATCTCCAAAGGCCTGGGCTGAACTGCAAGTGCTGAGATGAGGAATGCCAAGCTGCTTAGGCTGTGCTACCTTGCGTTCTCTCATTTAAGCACCAGCCAATTAAGTCAAATGTCACTCATTGCAGCAGACACGCCTCCTAGCTGACTGCAGATGTAATTGGCAACAGATGAGGTTCACGTACCATTGCCTTATGTCCGCAGCAACAAGACTAGGTATGCTTACCTGGCCAAGTTGACAACTGAATCTAACTAACACAGTTACTTTAATCCAGTGACTCTGCTTTAAAGTCTATTACTATCATTACTTTCCTTCCAACTGTATTCTCTTCTTTTTACCAACCAAAAATATACATTTAATCAATATATGGTTTTCCTATTCTATTTCAATATAAAACTGCTGACATCCTGTATTATACTTCATTCTGTTTTCTTTAACTTTAGTTTATGCTTATAATTGATTTTTGAAACCTACCTTTTTTGAAACATAATTATTAGTCTATAATTTAATATAGTAATTTGCTCTTTTAAAATGTTTTCAGATATTACTTATTGCCATGATGACCATGAGAGAAATGATGAACAAGTATGCTTGTATTTAATATACAGCAAGAGAGAATTTCTGGAATGGCAGAGGGATAAGAGAGATTCTGCTCTCCCTCAAAAGCACAAAACAAATAGGTAAAACTATCAAAACCAACAATTTTAGAATTCTTACGTTAAACTAAAACACAGAACAATTTAAAAAGACATTATTCAAGAAAAATTATACAATGTTGGTAAGACCTGAGGAGTCTCTGGGGTTTTAACCTGGAGATACTCTCCTTATCCCACAGCTCTGTGGTGCAGTAACCATGAAAAGCTGGCAGTCTTGCAGTCAACAGAATGGGCTGACCTCTTTTGGAGTCCCATTAAACCATGTGCCCAGAGAACAGTTAATACTTTGAATGGACTCACAGCTCCCTGGGGAGTCTCCATTCCCACAGCATTGTTATTATTTGATCTTACTTGGAGCCAAACTCTTCTGAAAAGCCCTGCTTCTAGGGTGTTAGCAAAAACAATCACAATTGGCTAGAACTGTTAATTTTGCAGCTGTCTAACATGCTGATTTCAATTGGAACAAGACAGACTATGTCAACAATTTAAAACGAAGAACAGAGAGCTAGATGTGCAGGGCTGTGCACATGCCCAGAAAAGACCTGAGGAGGCATCACCTCTGGCTGAGCTTGAGGCTTTGCACAAGTAGGAAGAGAAAGCTAAAATTTTAAGGTGTGTGTTCACACACTGATCCACTTGACAAAGGGTGGAATACATACTGCCTTAAGACATTTAAGGAAATGTTCTGAATGATCATTGGCTACTACTCAACTATGCTGAATAAGCAATGGCCCTTAGGAAGGCAGGCTTAAAAATGAAAACAATACACACACACATACACACACACACACACACATTTAAGTGAACAGAGAACGTGGTGACTACACATTTTAAGGAGTACCAAATCTACATAATTAGTCCAGGAAAGTAACTAAACAAATGAACAGATCCAAAGAAAAAACAAATAAGTAAACAGGCAACAACCACAAATCTGGGGTGGGGTGTGGGGGGTTATGATTCTGGAGCTGCTACAATATATTTTCAAAAAAATGTATGATACATGAAAAGAAACTGGAAAAATTTGGCATACAAAGATAAGAACCAGCAACAGAAAATGTCCCCGATACTGGCCTTAGCAGACAAAACTTTAAATCAGTGAAATTTCACTAGAGGGCCTCAATAACACATTTGAACCAGCATAGTAAAGAATCTTCACTGAACTTGAAGATAGGTCAACAAGGATTAAGCAGTATAAGGAACAGTAAAGCAGTATAAAGGAGCAGTAAAATGAACTGAGACTCACAGAAACATGGGATACCAAAGTACACCATAAATGCATAATGGAAGTCACAGATAGAATAGTCCAGAAAAAAGGTATTTTAAGAAATAATGGCCAAAAATTTCAAACCTTTGATAAATTATCAATTTACACATCCAAGAAACTCAATGAACTCCAAGTAGGATAAACCCAAAGATATCCTGTCCTAGAAACATCATAGTTAAATTTCATAAGACAAAGACAAAGAGAAAATTTTAAAATATCAAGAAACTAGTAACTCATCATGTGCAAGGGATCCTCAATAAAAATGGCAGCTGACTGCCACAAAGCAGCAAGATAACATGGAAAATGTTGAAAGAAAAGGGTTGTAGATCAAGAATTTTATATCCTGTAAAACTAGTATACAAAGATGAAAACAAAATGACACCCCCAGACAGGCAAATATTGGAAGAACAGATCACTGACAGAGTTGCTCTATAAGAAATACCGAAGGAAGTCCTTCAGACTGATAAGTAAGAATATTATATGATAAGATCCACAAGAAGAAATAAAGAACACCAGCAGAGATAATTACATGGATAACTATAAAACAAAGTATAAACATGCATTAGCTCTTTCCAATTCACAATTTAAAAAAAGAAGCAAAACAGGTCACTCAAACAATGTGGAAAGTGTGGAGGGTGGTAGGATTGACCCTATAAAGTAGATCTTTTTACTTAAGTTCATGGATTTCTAATCATATCAATGCAATGTTGTTTTAGGAATAGCATCATAACTTGAAAATTATACATGGACATTGAAGGCCATTATTAGATATTTCCAAGGGCCCTGCAGTCAAAATTTAGCCATAATTTGAACAATTATATCTAAAATATGAGCAAATCAAATGACTAGATGGGGCAATGGATTTAGAAGGTTATTAAGAGTTGCCTAAGAAATTGTTATTAAAGCATATCCATTAGAGTTTAGACCTCGGAGCCATACCGTCTGGGTTTGGTTCCCAGCTCCAACTCTTAATAACCCTAACAGCAAGTCACTGAGAAAAGAAAAAAAGAAAGAGCAGCACGTGCATTTGGAAACTAGTCTGACACACCTAGGCCATGAATTCTCACAGAAGCAATCTCTAAGACCCTGATAAAACTAGTTAAGCAAGGACATTTCACAATAGCTAAAGTACAGACAAAAACAAAGTTTTTGCCTCCCATTAAATACTAAACACTATCTGTTGGATAAACAGATATTATTTTTTCAAGTAACTACAGTTTTATCTTTTCTTCTGGTGTGCCCTCCCAATATATGTTTACTGAGATACACAATCACTAAATTGCCCTCTGCTCTCTGACAGTATACAATCTAGGGCAAACCTCTACTTCCTTGGACTTTCCTCCAAATTACCAGCCAAAGCCCAAATCCTATAGCAGGTTCCAATACCCTCTTACTAAGACAATGTATGTTCCCCGTGGTGTGTGTTATTCCTCACTGCAACAAGTAATTTTACCCACTTGTCCAACTACCGGTCCATCCCTAGCAGTCTTGACTATAGTACATTGACATCACTTTCCTGTACCTCAGTTTCTATAGGGATGGTAAATGCATACATCGCATTGGGTTGTTTGAATGTTTGGTGATAAAACATAGAATGGTGGCTCAGTGGCAGAATTCTTGCCTGCCATGTTAAAGACCTGGGTTCATTTCCCGGTGCTTGCCCATGCCAAAAAAAAAGTGCCTGTAAAACATAGAATGCATGTGAAATAAGAGCCATGGTCAATATAATAATACAATAAAGTGGAAGAATTAGGTTAGAACCCAAGGTAGTACATTTCATAACCAGGTGCTGATTTTTCAAAATTGATGAGGGTACAAAAAGGTTGAGAATTGAGATTGGTAGAAGATTGTGAAAAGGATTTCTTTGGAGAGCTCTGCTCTAAGCCTCATCATCTCATTCCCAAGGGGAATATCTTTCTATCACCTCACTGAATGAGAGGATCTTCAAGGGGATATCCTGGAGAGCTTGATATGCATTCTCAAAAGTTAAAAACCACAGTGCACTATTTCCAACTACCTCCTGAGAAATCTAGATGGGAAAAGAGAGGCTAAATTGACTGCTGACAAATGGTAAAAAGGCCTTGGAAATGGCCTGGTCTCTCAAATTTTGCCAAGACAAAGAATGTGAGAGTATTTTACTATGAACAAGATGAGAACTCATGCTTAAAAGAGAGCCAGAATGGAGTCCCAATAGGTTTATATTGACGATGGGAGATGGCAGCAGTGAAGTGACTTCAGAGGGGAAACAGACAGTTATTCCTGAATTTGGAAGGAGAAAAACGTACTCCTCCCTAATAAGGAATTAAAGGTGAAAGACTCCTGCAAATATGAAGGAAGAGAAGAATTCTAAAAACTCTTGAAGGATCTTGTACTCTCACCAGGAAAGGAAGAGTTTAAAACATCTTCTAAGCCCAGAAGGTGAGAAGTCAATTTATAACACCAATAATCAAATAAGAACATTTCCATGCCCATCACCATGTTTTTGTCAAACCCTTCCATCCAAAGCCCTGTCTACCCCAAACCAGAGAGATCAGAAACCATAAAAGTGGCAAGCTGAAGGAAGCGGATTGAGGAAGGCAAGACACCTATTGTGCTCACCTTCCCAGATGCAGGGCCCTAGCATCAACAAAGGCAGCACTGGAAGGTGGCCTACCCTATCTTCAGTCCCATGATCATATTACATTGCAAGGCAAAAAAGGATTCTGCAGACATAATTAAAGTTACCAACCAATTGATCTTAAGGGTGGTCCTAAACCAATCACATGAGCCCTTTAAAAGTAGAAAGTTTTCCTTGACTAGTTGCAGAAGGGGAAGTCAGAGAGATTTAAAGTGTAAGAGGAATTCAACCTAAGTTCTTCATTGCTGGGATGGAGATTGATTGAGCAGCCTCTAGGGGCTGAAAGTGATGCCTGGCTGGCAACCACCAAGAAGATGGGGACCTCAGTTCTACAGCAGCAATGAATTTATTTCTGCCAATACACTGAATAGCTTGGAAGTGGACTTTTCTCCAGATTCTGCAAATAAAATCCCAATCCAGCCTATGTGTTTTTTTAATTAAATTTAAATTTTATTTTAAAATACCAAAAAACTCGAAACAAATGCAAACATTCTTAGCTTTTGATCATTCCGGTTTACATATATAATCAGTAATTCACAATATCATCACATAGTTGCATATTCATCATGATGATCATTTCTTGGAACATTTGCATCTATTCAGAAAAAGAAATAAAAAGAAAACAGAAAAAAATTCATACATACCATACACCTTACCCCTCCCTTTCACTGCTTACTAGCATTTCAATCTAAATTTATTTTAACATTTGTTCCCCCTATTCATTTTTATTCCATATGTTTTACTCATCTGTTGATAAGATAGATAAAAGGAACATCAGACACAAGGTTTTCACAATCACACAGTCACACTGTGAAAGCTATATCATTATACAATCATTTTCAAGAAACATGGCTACTGGAACACAGCTCTACATTTTCAGGCAGTTCCCTCCAGCCTCTCCATTACATCTTGACTAACAAGGTGATATCTATTTAATGCGTAACAATAACCTCCAGGATAACCCCTCGACTCTGTTTGGAATCTCTCAGCCATTGACACTTTATTTTGTCTCATTTCACTCTTCCCCCTTTTGGTCAAGAAGCTTTTCTCAATCCATTGATACTGAGTCTCAGCTCATTCTAGGGTTTTTCTCAATCCCTTGATGCTGAGTCTCAGCTCATTCTAGGATTTCTGTCCCACGTTTCCAGGAAGGTCCACACCCCTGGGAGTCATGTCCCATGTAGACAGGAGGAGGGTGGTAAGTTTGCTTGTTGTGTTGCCTGGAGAGAGAGGCCACATCTGAGCAACAAATGAGGTTCTCTTGGGGGTGACTCCTAGGCCTAATTTTATGTAGGCTTGACCTATCCTTTGTGGAGTTAAGTTTCATATGAACAAACCCCAAGATTGGGGGCTCAGCCTATAGCTTTGGTTGCACAATCTATATTCCTTCAGCTCCAGTTACCCAATATCTTACCCTATTTCTATCTGTGATGGACTCTGTTACCAATGAAATTCTCCAAGTTTATTCACTAATGTCAGTTTTTCAGTGAGACCATACAGTATTTGTCCTTTTGTTTCTGGCTAATCTCACTCAGCATAATGTCCTTAAGGTCCATTCATGTTGTTACATAACTTCATAACTTTATTCTGTCTTAGGGCTGCATAATATTCCATCATGTGTATATACCACAGTTTGTTTAGCCACTCATCTGTTGATGGACATTTTGGCTGTTTCCATCTCTTTGCAATTGTAAGTAATGCTACTATAAACATTGGTGTACAAATGTTCATTTGTGTCCTTGCCCTCATGTCCTCTGAGTAGATACCTAGCAATGGTATTGCCGGGTCATACAGCAATTCTATATTTAGCTTTTTGAGGAACTGCCAAACTGCCTTCCACAGTGCTTATACCATTTGACATTCCCACCAACAGTGGTTAAGTGTGCCTCTTTCTCCACATCCTCTCTAGCACTTGTCATTTTCTGTTTTATTGATAATGGCCATTCTGGTGGGTGTGAGATGATATCTCATTGTGGTTTTGATTTGCATTTCTCTAATAGCCAGGGACGTTGAGTATCTCTTCATGTGCCTTTTTGCCATTTGTATTTCCTCTTCTGAGAAGTGTCTGTTCAAGTCTTTTGCCCATTTTGTTATTGGGTTGGCTGTCTTTTCGTTGTTGAGTTGAACAATCTCTTTATAAATTCTGGATACTAGACCTTTATCTGATATATCATTTCCAAATATTGTCTCCCATTGTGTAGGCTGTCTTTTTACTTTCTTGACGAAGTTCTTTGATGCACAAAAGTGTTTAATTTTGAGGAGTTCCCATTTCTTTCTTTCTTTCTTCAATGCTCACGCTTTGGGTGTAAGGTCTAGGAAACCACCTCCTAGAATAAGATTATAAGATATTCCTCTACATTTTCTTGTAACAGTTTTATGGTCTTAGATCTAATGTTTAGGTCCTTGATCCATTTTGAGTTAATTTTTGTATAGGGTGTGAGATATTCATTCTTTTGTATAGGGTGTGAGATATTCATTCTTTTGCATATGGATATGAGTTCTTTAGGCACCATTTGTTGAAGAGACTGTTCTGTCCCAGGTAAGTTGGCTCAACTGCCTTATCAAAGATCAGTTGTCCATGGATGAGAGGGTCTATATCTGAACACTCTATTCTATTCCATTGGTCAGTATATCTATCTTTATGCCAGTACCATGCTGTTTTGACCACTGTAGTTTCATAATACGCCTTAAAGTCAGGTAGCGTGAGACATCCAACTTCATTTTTTTTCCTCAGGGTACTTTTAGCTATTCGGGGCACCCTGCACTTCCAGATAAATTTGGTTATTGGTTTTTCTATTTCTGAAAAGTAAGTTTTTTGAATTTTAATTGGTATTGCATTGAACCTGTAAATCAATTTAGGTAGAATTGACATCTTAACTATATTTAGTCTTCCAATACATGAACACGGTATGCCCTTCCATCTATTTAGGTCTTCTGTGATTTCTTTGAACAATTTCTTGCAGTTTTCTTTGTATAGGTCTTTTGTCTCTTTAGTTAAATTTATTCCTAAATATTTTATTCTTTTGGTTACAATTGTAAATGGAATTCTTTTCTTGATTTCCCCCTCAGATTGTTCATTACTAGTGTATAGAAACACTACAGATTTTTGAGTGTTGATCTTGTAACCTGCCACTTTGCTTTTCTCATTTATTAGCTCTAGTACTTTTGCTGTAGATTTTATGGGGTTTTCGACATATAGTATCATCTCATCTGCAAGCAGTGAGAGTTTTACTTCTTCCTTTCCAATTTTGATGCCTTGTATTTCTTTTTCTTGTCTAATTTCTCTGGCTAGAATTTCCAAAACAATGTTGAATAGCACTTGTGATAGTGGATATCCTTGTCTTGTTCCTGATCTTAGGGGGAATGTTTTCAGTTTTTCCCCATTGAGGATGATGCTAGCTGTGGGTTTTTCATATATTCCCTTTATCATTTTGAGGAAGTTCCCTTCTATTCCTATCCTTTGAAGGTTTTCAATGGGAAAGGATGTTGAATTTTGTCAAATGCCTTTTCTGCATCAATCAAGATGATCATGTGATTTTTCTACTTTGATTTGTTGATATGATATATTGCATTCATTGATTTTCTTATGTTGAACCATCCTTGCATATCTGGGATGAATTCTACTTGGTCATGGTGTATAATTTTTTAATGTGTTGCTGGATCTGATTTGCTAGAATTTTGTTGAGGATTTTTGCATCTATATTAATTAGAGAGATTGGTGTGTAGTTTTCTTTTTTTGTAATATGTTTATCTGGCTTTGATATGAGGGTGATTTTGGCTTCATAGAATGACTTAGGTAGCTTTCCCTCCTCTTCAATTTTTTTGAAGAGTTTGAGCAGGATTGGTATTAATTCTTTCTTGAATGCTTGGTAGAATTCACATGTGAAGCCATCTGGTCCTGAACTTTTCTTTTTGGGGAGCTTCTTAATGACTGATTCAATTTCTTTACTTATGATTGTTTTGTTGAGGTCATCTATTTCTTCTTGAGTCAAAGTTGGTTGTTCATGCCTTTCTAGAAAGTTGTCCATTTCATCTACATTGTTGTATTTATTAGCATAAAGTTGTTTATAGTATCCTGTCATTACTTCCTTTATCTCTGTGCGGCCAGTGGTTATGTCTCGTTTTCCATTTCTGATCTTATTTATTTGCGTCCTCTCTCTTCTTCTTTTTGTCAATCTTGCTAAGGGTCCATCAATCTTATTGATTTTCTCATAGAACCAACTTCTGGTTTTGTTGATTTTCTCAATTGTTTTCATGTTCTCAATTTCATTTATTTCTGCTCTAATCTTCATTATTTCTTTCCTTTTGCTTGCTTTGGGGTTAGTTTGCTGTTCTTTCTCTACTTCTTCCAGGTCGACAGTTAATTCCTCGATTTTTGCCCTTTCTTCTTTTTTGATATAGGCATTTAGGACAATAAATTTCCCTCTTAGTAATGTCTTTGCTGCATCCCATAAGTTTTGATATGTTGTGTTTTCATTTTCATTTGCCTCGAGATATTTACTGATTTCTCTTGTAATTTCTTCCTTGACCCACTGGTTGTTGAAGAGTGTGTTGTTGAGCCTCCATATATTTGTGAATTTTCTGGTATTCTGCCTATTATTGATTTCCAGCTTCATTCCTTTATGATCTGATAAAGTGTTTTGTATGATTTCAATCTTTTAAAATTTATTGAGACTTGCCTTGTGACACAGCATATGGTCTATCCTTGAGAATGATCCATGAGCACTTGAGAAAAAGGTGTATCCTGCTGTTGTGGGGTGTAATGTTCTGTATATGTCTGTTAAGTCTAGATCATTTATTGTATTATTCAAATCTCTGTTTCTTTATTGATCCTCTGTCTAGATGTTCTGTCCATTGATGAGAATGTGGAATTGAAGTCTCCAATATTATGGTAGGTGTGTCTATTTCTCTTTTCAGTGTCTTCCTCATGTATTTTGGAGCATTCAGGCTTGGTGCATAAATATTTATGATGTTATGTCTTCTTGTTGAATTGTTCCTTTTATTAATACATATTGTCCTTCTTTGTTTCTTTTAACTGTTTTACATTTGAAGTCTAATTTGTTGGATATTAGTATAGCTACTCCTGCTCTTTTCTGATTGTTATTTGCATGAAAGATCTTTTCCCAACCTTGCACTTTCAACCTATGTTTATCCCTGGGTCTAAGATGTGTTTGCTGTAGATAGCATATAGATGGGTCCTGTTTTTTAATCTATTCTGCCAGTCTATGTCTTTTGATTGGGGAGTTTAATCCACTAACACTTAGTGTCATTACTGTATGGGTAGTAATTTCTTCTACTATTTTGCCTTTTGGATTTTATATGTCATATCTAATTTTTCTTCTTTTTACCTTTACTGATAGTCTTCCTTTCTACACTCTTTTCCACACCTCTCTCTCTTGTCTTTTTGTATCTGCCTCTAGTGCTCCCTTTAGTATTTCTTGCAGAGCCAGTCTCTTGGTCACAAATTCTTTCAGTAATCTTTTGTCTGACATTGTTTTAATTTCTCCCTCACTTTTGACAGGCAATTTTGCTGGATATAGAATTCTTGGTGGGCAGTTTTTCTCTTTTAGTAATTTAAATATATCATCCCACTATCTTCTCACCTCCATGGTTTCTTCTGAGAAATCTACACATAGTCTTATTGGGCTTCCCTTGTCTGTGATGGATTGCTTTTATTTTGCTGCTTTCAAGATTCTCGCTCTCTTTGACCTCTGACATTCTGATTAGTAAGTGTCTTGGAGTACATCCTTTTGGATCTGTTCTCTTTGGGGTATGCTGCACTTCTTGGATCTGTAATTTTAAGTCTTTCATAAGAGTTGGGAAATTTTCAGTGATAATTTCCTCCATTAGTTTTTCTCCTCCTTTTCCCTCGTCTTCTCCTTCTGGGACACTCACAACATGTATATTTGTGCACTTCATATTATCATGCAATTCCCTTGGTCCCTGCTCATATTTTCCCATTTTTTCCCTATATTTTCTTTTGCTTGTTGGATTTCAGATGTTCCATCCTCCAGTTTACTAATCCTATCTTCTGCCTCTCTAAATCTAACAATGTAGGTTTCCATTGTTTTTTTTTTATCTCTTCTACTGTGCCTTTAATTCCCAAAAGTTCTGTGATTTGTTTTTTCAGACTTTTGATTTCTTTTTTGTTCATTCCTTGCCTTCTTTATATCCTCCCTCAATTCACTGATTTGATTTTTGATGAGGTTTTCCATGTCTATTCATATATTCTGAATTGATTGTTTCAACTCCTGTATCTCATTTGAATTGTTGGTTTGTCCCTTTGACTGGGCCATATCTTCAATTTTCCTAGTGTGATTTGTTATTTTTTGCTGGTGTCTAGGCATTTAATTACCTTAATTAGTTTATTCTGGAGATTTTTTTCACTTCTTTTACCTAGGGGTTTCTTGCTGGGTGAATTTGTTGTCTGTCTGTTCTATGACATCCAGTTCAACTTTTTCTGGACCACTAGCTTAGGTTTTGTTTAACTGAGGAGAATTTTTCAGTTCTTTTTTTCTTGTTTCTTGCCTTGCCTGTATGGTGCCTTTTTCCCCCCTACCCTTAGGAGGGTCTACTTAGGTATTATAGACCCCAGCCGGATTTTTCCAGACCAAACTGGCCTCCTGTCAGTAGGAAAGAGTCACCTGCATCAGTTTTCCCTGAGAGTGAGACCCAGCAGGTTGAAAGACTTTCCTGTGAAGTTTCTGGACTCTGTTTTTCCTATCCTGCCCAGCATGTGGTGCTTGTCTGCCTGCAGGTCCCACCAGCATAAGATGATGCAGTACCTTTAACTTTGGCAGACTCTCCTGCTGGGGGCATGGTGGAGACAGAGAAGAGGTTGTAGGCTGGCTTTAATGGCTTCAAATTACCAAGCCCTAGGGTCTGAATTCCTTGAGGGAGGGATTCCACCTGAGTTGGGCCTCACCCCTCCCCTAGGGAAGGCACAGGCTCCAGACAAGCTCTCAAACATGCTTGTTTCTCCCTATGCCTGGAGCAGTTACAGCCTGAGAAGCCCTGCCACTGTATCCAAAGGCAGTCAGGCCATAGAGACACAGCCACAAAAAACTTCTGTTTCTCTTTTTTTCTTTTTCTGTCAGCCCTGCCCCTTGGTGCTGGGGCAAAAATCAGCCACCTCAGCTTTGACCAGGTTCACCTGAGCTGGGGGCCTATTTTCAGTAGTCAGAATTTGTGAATTAATTCCACACTTGAAGCTTAGTTGCTACTCAGCCCCTACTGCTGGTAAAGTCTCTTTCCTTTCCACTCTGGGGAGCAGCCTGTGGAGGAGGGGCACCGACCGCCACAGCTTGGGGAACTCACGGTTCTGGGGGGAGCTCACAGCTGGTCCCACTGGTCCAGACTGGGGTATGCTGTGTGTCCAGTCACTGATGTGGCCCCAGGAGCTGTTCTGTACTGTTCCTGGTTATTTAGTAGGTGTTTTGGAGGATGAACTAAATCCCACACCTTGCTATGCTACCATCTTGGCACATGCCCCCCAGCCAAAATTTTGAGTTCAGCCTGGTGAGACTTGAAGAAGAGGATCCAACCAGGTACACCCAGACATGTGACCTACAAAACTGTGATCTCATGAATGGGTATTGTTTTAAGCTTCTAAGTTTATGGTATTTGTTATATACCAGTAGAAAAATAATATAAGCATATATCAGACCTTTAATCTTAAATAGGCTTCTTGCTTATTATTAGGCTAGCGTTAGGAATATATGTTTGCTAACAGAAAAAAATGATTATAGGACATTTTATGACTTATGAGTGAGAAAAAAGTTGAGTTTCTAAAAAGTTAGATTGAGTTTCAAAGGAAAGGGGAAGAACTTCTCTCACTGAACAAACACTACAGGATGTGGGAGAAGCAAAGTTGCTTTGTGATTGCTTTCTGCGAGTTGTGCTCATTCAACAAACCAGTTGTGTGTTGGGTAGCTAATAATTGTAATTATTTTAATAGAGGCATCCAGGAACCCCAGTGTGATGTTAGTTTTTAAATCTTTCTACAATAGGAAAACAAAATTATTCCATTTGTTTTTCAACTTGAAGATTTCAAAGTGTTGTGAGATTATTGTCATCAATAACAAATAATTCTACTCACAAGACCTTCTTGCCAAGGGACATGGCACTGCCATACAAACATAGAACTTTGGAATCAGTGAATATATAATTTATCAAGTGATCCTTTTTATAGTAGAACAACAAGTGATTTCAGGCTTAGCATGTGAGAGGTCATCAACAAATCTGAAAATCGAAACACCGCGCTTAACTTCTCAGTGTTGCTTTTCTTATAATGCCAAAATCAACTCTGCCACCCAAAAATCTTGAAATCCTAATGGGTTCAAAAGTTTCTTTTAGAATCATGTAATCCTAAATAAATATTAAATCATTTACTCATTGAAATGACTTAATTTTTTGTTTGTTTGTTTGTTTTTGTGAAAGAACTTACCTAAAAATCAAACTCAAGCAAAAACACTGGCCTGTTTCTATAAAACAAATAAAGAAAACTGACAAAATTTAAGAATGGCTACCTAAATTTATTCAGAATATAATACTAAGGTCAACATTATTTTCTGATTGTTATTCTATTTTCTTCCCATATGTATATTTACATATACATAAATATATCTGATATGATATTTCATAAGATAAATAATTTATCCCAGTAAGAACTATTTTAAAATGTCAGCAAGAGGTTTAAAATGTTTGGCTATTTTTTATCATTAATAAAAACAGTCCACCGATACATAAAATATCTGAAGTAAAAAATATATTTTATACTAAGAAGCAGTTCCCCATGATATACTAATTGTTACTTCCTCAAAGTTTTGTTTGTCCCCAAAAAAAAGCAGAAGAAAACTAAAATCTTATTTTATGTTTTTTTCTATAAGCACACCTGTGGTATTAGTAATGAATAAAAATAAAATGAGCATAAACTAATTGTTGTTTTATATCTTAAGTCAGAAATGTATTTTTATATCAAAATTACCCACAGAGAAAAACAAAAACAAAACAAAAGTAAGGGAAGAGGGGATGCATATTTAGCGGCAAATTATTCAAGAGTTAAAGTTCTGCTGATTAGCATTGTTACCAAGGAGACATGGGGTTATAACCTACATTAGCACCAAGGAGAAATACTGATGTGCTGGGAAGTAGATCTGCCTGATAAGAATATGTTCATTACTCCTGAAACTCCTCACAGACATATCTATAGTGAAAAATCTGTTATCCTAGGCTTTTGATGATCAAGAGAATCATTAAAAGAAATAAACATCTTTGGACAATCTTGTTGAAAAACAAAAACCAAACAACTTTTGCATAGTTTATACCAATGTCACCTTGGAATTTTCCTTTTTGGAAAACGAATTTAAATACATAGTTACTTATTTTAGTAAAACTCCATTTTTCAACCATGCATGATTGAATAAGATACAATGAATAACAGTGATAACTGATTTTTTATATACAAGGAAAGTCTTTCTCATTAAAAGTATTACACTTGTTTTAATTGTGAGATGAGAATTTCATATATGAGTAAACTTAAAATAGTTGTGTTGATTTGCTTTAATCTAAGTGATTTGAGGTATAAATTCTGCATTTGGAGAAAAATATATTCACCTTCATGAAAATGATAATTGGATAAACTATGTCCCCTGTGGCATTAAATGAAAAAAGAGTAAGTCTATATTTGCTTGCACAATAATAACTCTGTTCTCATTTTTATTTAGATTCTTAGGGTCATGTCTGAGAAGGACGCATGTAGATTTAAAAAACAAAGATATTTCCTATCTTCCAAAAGTTAGCCTATATGAACAGGAAGTCATTCCTCAAGCCCTTTTAAATATTGCAAAACTAATTCTTGCACGTCTTGCTCTATGAGTCTAACAATTTCTCAAATAAAGTAGTTAACATGCATGTAATCTTTTTTTTTTATTTCCTGAATTTTATTATACCATCTCAAGGTATAATGAGTGAATTACTCCCTTCAGGTATTTACTAAAAGTTGATTAAATGGCTCATTTAAGAAATATGTTAATATGACTTATATGGGAGCCGATGGGGAGTGCAAAATGCATATTTAGGGGAAGATATTTATTTTAATTTAGTTTTCCAAGCAAGTACATACAGTACACTTTTTTTTTTTTACTTTAACAAACTTTGATAGAGTGGGAAGTACAGGCACGGTAACGTTCATGTGATCTGAGGGTGCTGTTGGAACACATCGGCTTTATTTTCCTGGCTTTTTTTTTTTTTAATGGATTATCTCAAATTGAAAGCATTCTTCCTAACATTAACATCAATGTGATAATATGGTAGCTAAAGATACTCTTGATAGTAAGTTGACATATCACCTTGCTTTTTGCTCATGTTTATTTTTCTAGTTTAACATTTTTCCATTGTCTTCAATTTAATACTTTGAAGATATATTTTACTTTCTCTTAGGTCCTTCCCTGTGCTATTTTAAAGAGTTGGTTCTATATTTCAGATGATGAAAGGATTGGAATATACAGAGATAGAAGGATATAGCATAAAAATACAGATTTAGAATTGCTGTAGCTTGCCAGAGCTGTATTCAGGAATACCACTCTATGGGCTGCATTAAACAACAGAAATTTTTGGCTTACTCTTTCAGGGTTAGAAGAAGTCCAAAATCTACATGTCGGCAAGGTACTGCTTTCTCCCCCTTGACTTTAGAACTCTGGTGCTGGCTGCCAGCAGTTCTTGGGGGTTCCATGGCTTTTCCATCACAGGGCGATGTCTGCTCCTGTCTCCCTCTCTTCGCTTCCCAGTGACTTCCGGTCTGGCCCCTCCGTCTGGCTTTCTCTGTCGAAGGCGGTCAGCAATCCCGATGAAGGCCCACCTGGGTTAGCTGGCCTCACCCTTAACCAAAAATAACACCTTCCAAAGGTCCTATTTACGATGGGTCCAGGCGCACAGGGGCCCTGATTAAGGTTAAGATTAAGAACACGTTTGCTGGGGCACACACTTGAGCCGACCATCAGGCTGGTCATTCTTCACAGGCAAAGATGATCCTTTCAGCAAAATGAACCATTACGTTTTCATTACGATTACTTAGCTTTTAAAAATGTATTTTTTTAATCTCTTGGAATAAAATATTTAAAGTACAGACGTTGAAATTAAATACAATATGCCATTTCATCAAAAGTTGTGGCAAAAAAAAGCAGATTATCTGAAGCCCACTTCTGTTCAGGAATGTTTGACTAATTAGGAACAGCTTTCTAACCTCAGTTGCAAATGAACCAAATGTAGAATGAAATCAACACCAAACAGTGGCATACACACAAACGCAACTACATGTTAAACAATACCACCTCTTTGAAAATTTTAGATTAACAAATGGCAAAGATTTTAAGCATGTGTGAAAGGAGCACTTTTCTATATGAAAGTGATTTACATAAAAGAATCCACAGTAAATTTGCCTTGTACCATTAACATAATTAATACAGGAAAATAAAAACCTGGTCCATATCAAGTGAGAATATTAACATTTTATTTGGTGATTAATAATTATTTAAGTGTTACCCCAAGGAGGGGTATGTACGTGAATGTTACAGGAAGAAAGATAATTGACAAGTATTATATCAAATTTATAATTTAAAAAACATACACATGAATATGGATTTATTCTTTTCATTTTGAATAGAGTAACACAGGAATGCGGTATTCTCTAAGAGATCAAAAAATACCACTGAATGTGGTAATTCATTCAAATCATATATGGATCATCATGATCATCTTTTGGGTATTTTATTCTGCTGTTTTTACCAGCTTTTTGAGTCAATACTTAATTTACTTATTTTTATTTGCATGGATTCTGATATCTAATGCTATAACTTTTCTCTGATAACTAATTTTGGTGTATTTCACAGATTCTTTTATGTCATATTTTCATAATTATTATCAAGAAATTCCGCAAGTACATCTGGTATTTCCCCATTCAATTCAAGAACAGTTTATAACGTGTTTTATAGTTTCCAGCTATAAGGGCCTTTTGTTGCTTTTTTTAATTTTATTATTAATTTCTAGTTTTCTTAGACTGTAGAAAAATTGTTTTAGTTCTATTCTTTGGGATTTATTGATGTTTCTTTTTGACCTAAGACATGTTCAATTGTCATGACTGTTTCATGTGTGCTTAAAACGAAGCATTATTCCTTGTTATTAGAGACCAGACTGTGGTATGCATTAATAAGACCCAGATCGACTTTATTATTATGTTGCTTTAGTATTTTTAAAACTTTTTAATCCAACTTTATTGAGGCATATTCACAAACCACATAATCATCTAAGTATACTATCAATGGCTCACTGTATCATCTTATAGTTCTGCATTCATTCCCACAATCAATTTTAGAAAATATTCATTACTCTAAAACAATAAAAGTAAAAATAAAAAAGAACACTCAAAACATCCCATACCCTTTATCCCACCCGCCCCTATTATTTGTTTATTACATTGTCTTTATTTTCTTACTCATCTGGCAATACTGGCTAAATGTCAGTCATAAGGTTTTCACAATCACATGGTCATACCATAAAAGCCATACAGTTATACAATCATCATCAAGAATCAAGGCTACTGGATCATAATTCAACAGTTTCAGGTATTTCCCTCTAGCTAGTCTAATATACTAGAAACTAAAAAGAAATTATCTATATAACGCATAAGAAAAACCACCAGAATGACCTCTGGACTCTATTTGAAATCTCTTAGCCACTGAAACTTTATTTTGTTCATTTCTTTCCCCTCTTTTGGTTAAGAAGGCTTTCTCAATTCCACGATGCCAGGGCCAGGTTTATCCCTGGAAGTCATGTCCCATGTAGGGGGGTGAGTAGTGAGCTTATTTGCAGAGTTGGCTCAGAGCGAGAGCCCACATCTGAGCAGGAAAAGAAGTTCTCTGGAAGTAACTCTTAGGCATCACTCTAAGTAGCTTAGCTTCTCCTTTGTAGGAATAAGTTTCATTAGAGCAAGCTCCAAGATTAAGGGCTTGGCTTATTAAATTGGTAGTTCCTCATGCTTACAAAAATATCAAGAATTCCCCAGGTGGGAAAGTTTAATATTTTCACAGTTCCCCCCATTTCCTCAAGGTGGTTTTGCAAATACTTTTATTTTCTTCTTAAATTACTCTGTGATATATGAGGGTATTACTTTAACCTGTACAGACGAACAAGATCTCATTCCTATTCAAGGCCATGAAAATCTTTTGAATTTAGTTTATTTAAAGGAAATCTCTCACCCATGTTAACTTCTGCTAATTTATCCTCTTGAATCGTTTACTCTATGTTTGATATTTTCACTTTTATTCTACATAAAACTATGATTTTCTTTAATATCATATTATGTTATGATTTATTAACCTCTATTAATTTATCCTTAGTACTCAATTGGATGTGCTATTTGACTATTTATAATGCTTGCATAGCAAAATACAGGTTACTGTATGTTTATTCTTTTACTATAGCTGGAGCTCTAAAGTTACTGATAAAGACAGTAAATATTACAAGGTCTAGATTTTCATATACACTTGATCCAGTTTGTACATTAGGGGCTAATACACATTTGAACTGAACCAAAAAATGGGAGCAATAACCTTAGAGATGAAAAACCAACAGTGTTCCCGGAAAAGGAAGGCGTGAGGTAATTAATGGTGATTTCGGAATTAACAGTGATTAGAGTAATCACAAATCAAAGTCTTTTCAATTGTCACCACTATATTTTAATAGTAGCAGAATTTAATCATACAGAAGATATAGCTATACAGGGAGCTATTTATAGATTATAGCGATGTTGTCTCCATAAATAACTACAATTAATATATTTAAACATTTAACACACAAACCAAGTATACATACATGTATATCGATATCCATCCATCTATAAACACACATAGGCAAACACACATGCTCAATTGAATGCCCTAATTTGTCTGTGAAATGTGCTCACTCACTTTTAAGAAATTCATAAAGTGGTATAAATGTTAAATTAAAAAACACGTGTATTTACCAAATAAGTCCTTGTCCTCAATGATCGCCGCCTCAGTCTCCTTTCCAGTAATGACTGTGCATGTGAAGGGAACTTGACGAAGAACACTAATCTCGCCAAAGGATTCCTTCTCCTGAAGTTTACCCATATAAACAAGTTTCCGAATTTTTCTCTGTAAGAGATGCAGATAAAACATGATTTTGGAACCACTCTAATATAATGAATAGATCATGGATATTGGAAACTCATTACGCATAAATCGCTTTAGTGAGTGGTGTTTAAAATAAATTAGCAACTTTATTCAAATCAGAGATAATATTTACTTAGGTATATGTTTATATTAGAATAGTAAATTGATAGGCAACTTCGGCATATATAATGTAAACAAAAGCAGAGTAAGCATAGTCATTTAGTGGCATGAAAATTAATTTTTTTACTCCACCAGGTGTTTAGGAATTATTGAAATCACCCCATTTTTCAAGGTCCTAGGGTATTATTTTGTAAACATAATTTTGCTTGGTATGTTTTGGGAATTACCATTTGTTACTTGGGCTGTAAGACACATGGGTTGGACTAGCAGGGAAGAAAAAAAATAAGCAGTGAAGAAGTACCACGGCCAGAGCAGATGGGAGTAACTGAAAAAAAGCGGAATTCTCTCTTGCTTTTTCTGTTAAATCAAAAAGAAACATGGAAAGTGAGTTGGACTGAAGGAGCTAGCAATTTGGTTCCCAAATGGGGGCCTTGCAGAGTAGGGTTTAAAGGGCTTTCAGTATGGGTGGTCCAGGACAAAAGCTGAGAACCCAAGTTATTTTTCACTAGTGATCCATCAGTGTTGGAACAGGTGGTTGTTGGTGGGCTGTGAGGGATGAAAAGTAGAGTGTAGAAGTCCTCAGGGTAGGAGAGTGACAGGTACCTGGAGTGGGTGAAGGCCACTGCTATGCCTCTTGGGGTCAAAGACCAATATCTAACTTGAAGCAAAATTGAGCTGTTTAACATAAAAATGAATTCCATTTAAGACTGCCTGACCAACTCAGAAGGATGATGAATTGTAACCTTACCTAAAGGAGACCTGATATAGTAGCTTACCCACTAAAGTTTGAGTTTCTATACTGTCTTCCTCCCAGAGGAAGGAGAATATATGAGGAACGCCTGTTCTCCATATAACCCTGCATGGTGGGATTGAGACCCTGTGGTCAGGCAGAGGAAACGGGGAAGGATGAGGGCTTCAATTCCAAACTACTCAAACGCTGCTTTCTTAAATCCTAAACTCAGTAGCACTATAGATCTTACCAATACCAGTCAGACGCTAATGTTCTCAGAAAACTGGAATTACCTCTACATGCTCCTGGAGACTATAGGAGAGAAATGATGATGCGGCTAAGCAGTTTCTTCAAACACAATAATTTCTTCTATTTTAAATAGCATGGCCACCAAGCAAGGGGTAGGAGGACAATGATGGGAATGGGGAAAAAATAACACTTGTATGTGGAAAGTAGTTACATTCTCACTGAAGATAATATGCTCTTTTGCATTTGAACACAAAGTTAAATAAAATTTAACTTGTGATCCATACTGAAAAAAATAAAAAGTAGCCAGGGTTTCTCATGAATTTCAGCATACAGATTTATTAATGGAATTATCAAAATAATTTGCTTAAGTTTTTCAATTTAAGAAAAAAATGGGTCCAGATAATAAAATGAATGAGAAAATACATATACTAATATAATGGCAATATAAGAAAAGAAAAACAACAACAACAAAAGGGCCTGGAAATTCAATCAGCTTCTACAAAAAAATGATATTCTATGTAATTTTGTAGTATTAGCATGTACATATTTTTCTATAATTTGGATTTGCAGAAATATTTGGTCAAATTAATTTTTTGCAGGTGACATGAATCAGGGGTTGTTTCCTCATCTTTTAAATCAAATCTATTAAAGTATAACATATAAATAAAATACCCATTTTACAGTTTTATGGGTTTTGATAACTATGTACACCTGTGAAATCGACAGCAGAATCAACATCAGGAACACATCTGTCATCTCCAAAACTTCCCCATGACCCTTTGGAGTCAATCTTCTACATGCCTAATGCCCCAAAGAAACACTTATCTGTTTTCTATCACTGTATATTACTTTTCTTGGCCTGTTCCAGAACTTCATAAATAGAGAATGAAATCTTTTGAGTTTGGCCTTTTTGTCCAAACTAATACTTTTGAGATTCAGCCGTATTCTCTCCTATTTCTTTCTATTACTGTGTGTCATTCATTGTATGAATGAACCACAATGTTTCTATTCATTCAGTTATCATTGTGTATATGTGTTACTTCTGGTTTTGGGCCATGACATTTTATGTATTTTTGCACATATATAATTTCTCTTGAGTAAACACCTAGGACTGGATTGCTGTGTCATATGTTGTATATTTTTAAGTTTATAGGAAATGGCCAAACTGTTTTCCAAAGAAATTGTGACACTTTATATTTCCATTAGCAATGTCCCAGCGTTTCAGTTGCACTACATCGCTACCAACCCTTCATGTTGCCTGTTCTTTTAATTTTAGCCAATTTGATGTGATTGTAGTAGTACTGTGTGGTGGTTTCAATTTGTCTTTCTCTGATGACTAAGGATGTTAAGCATCTTTTTATGTGCTTTTTGGTCAATGCTTTATCATAAAACTCAATAAAGAGAAGGAAAGAATCCCAACAACAACAACAAAAATGAACAAAACCTTGAATAGAAATTTTGCAATGGAAAATGAAGCAATGTCCAACAAGCACATTAAAAGATGTTTTACCATCTTTTGTTCATTTAAGTGGATTAACTGACAAAAGAAAATGCACAAATTTTAAACTTACCACTTTATTAAATTGTTGTTTCACAAGTCCTACAACACTTCTATAGACGTCACAATATCCAGAATTAATATAAACCACAAAAGACATTATATTTCCACTTTCCACTATCACTGAAAATAAGAGAGACAATTCATTCATTCACACATTTTTCTCCAAAGAAATATTTTTAGATATTATAATATGGCAAAAAGCTGACATATTTAATTTAAGAACTATTAACGGTAAATTTCTTAATGGATGCCAATTTATAGTGCACACTTGGTATATGGCAATGTATTTGTCTGTTATTAACCTAATGCAGATGTAAACACTGACAGGAGTTGGTGGTGAAGGCAGTGAACTGCTGGTAAAGGGCCTTAGAGGAGGAACAGGTGGGGCTGGGGGAAGCCCCAGTTTGTAGTATTTGCTGATCTCTGTGGTGTAAATATCCCCACCATGACTGATTTCAAACCACCGATTTTTTAACAACTGACTTGAAAAATCCCTCAATATTTAACAATTGGCTTTCCAGAACCTATAGGAGCCAGTCTCAGCACTCTCTCGAATCGAGTAATGGGTAAAAGCAACGGCTTTAAGGCCACACTGGCCTGGATTGAAGCACTAGTCTGGTACTTACTATGTGACTTTAGATAAATTACAAAACCCATTCTCAGATCCAAGCATTTTGTCTTTAAAATGGCAGGAATAGGAATTCCTATGCCATACCCTACATGTGGCAATTCAGTGAATATGAAGTACTTAGCATGATGGCTAGCACATATATATATACACACACACACACAAAAATCACCTTATCAATATCATCATTTGCTCAAATTTGTGAAGCCACCTTAACACCAGGAAACACTTGGCGGTGAAGTGTATTTTAACTTTGAAACTAACTTTTTAACTATAATTGTTAAAAAACAATTAAAAATAAAAACCACATGCTCTCCATAAAATTCTAAATATATTATCAACAGAATTTTAATTTAAATGAAATCAGATGGAACTACATCAACTAAATTACAATTTCAAATTGATTTTCTACTTTGTTCATTCTAAAACATATCAATATTTGTTTCTGAAAACTCCAATCACAAAAGATAGAATGTTTTCCTTGCCTATGACTTCATGAAGCAGAGTGATGTTAACATGTTTACAAGCAATTAAAAATTAAGTTTCCCAGTTATATAAAAACGTATCTATTTCACAGTGTAAAAGAGTATATATGAACTTGATAAAATTATTGATGTTAAGAAAATAATAAGAAGTCAGAGAATAGCATAATTCTTTAACAATTATGGTTAAAAATATGAAATAACATTTAGCAAACCTAATTTAATACCAGAAAAATTAAAATAAATACCAATATACAATGGAAAATATTTTCAAATAAATCAAGTAGTATTTCAGTTATTTTGTTGGCATTTGTTTTGAGAATATTCTATGTCCTTTCCTCCTAGAATATGTAGAGCTCAAAGTATGTAATGTGAAAAAATTCAACAGCTATCCTACAGTGGCACATCAGTTATTTTGTTGAAGTAAAAATTTATGGTAACCCCTCCACTGCTTTATACTATATTTTTTACAATATACAATGATATTAGAAGGTTATCTTAAGATGTCAAAGTATAATATATGTGTAAAATTATGAGAGATTGTAGAGAGAAGGGGAAATTTTCTCACATATCTTTCCCTTAAAAGCAAAGGGACTCCTCTACCAAGAGGTAATATATAAGTGGAGTCCACTTGACTTCTTATAGTCAATCAGTGAGTATATAAAGGAAGGCACAGCCCCTCCTGGCAGGTGTAATAGGTAAAGAAAGGAACAGTTAAGCAGACAATAAAGAAACCCATCGCTCTTAACTTTCTCTGTAATTCACTTCTTGAAAGCCAAGCCCTTTGAAAGTCAGAAGAGCAAATGTGGTATAAAAACTGATGGAAGCCACTGGATTGTGTGCGTGCGTGTGTGTGCGTGCGTGTGTACATGTTGAAGGCCAGACAACAATGGAAAAGCCAAACCCACTGCAGCAGACCCATGAGGCAGCTATTCCTTAGAGGCCACATTTGCTACCTGAACAATTGTCTATGGTCAGTGACAATTGTCTACGATAACGATTGTCTATGATAACAAGAGCAAGTGTTCACCTCAATTCTCATTTATTTAATACCATAAAACAAAAGTGGGTATCTTCACACTTAAAATAAATAAGGGATTAAAGTATTATTTTGACTAGAAAAGAAATAATACAACTACCTCTGAAAACTTAAAACCACCCCCACCCATTATATGTTTGCTAAAATTTTCCTCATTGCTTCTCTGACCCTGCTTTCCACTCCCAAGAACTTATGCCGGTGATTTCAAGATACATATTTTAAACTCCGTAGCCTTGCCTATTGGATTACATAGAAAAATGATAAATGATACAGAAAGAGATATAGTATTATGACACTATTTTAAATATAAGTCATATGTCCTGGAAGATACCGATGAATTTTTATTATTTAAAGGTCACAGTCCTTAATGTTCAGAAAATAAAATTGAATTTGTATTTAAAAATTAGATTAGCCATATCAAAACTCAGACTCATTAGACCACCAAGAAAGCATTAGATGACTATGAAAAGAATCTTCTGGTTTAATTTATAGGCAAATGAGAAGGGGAAGAAAATCAGAAGGATTAACAGAAAGTGAACATCAGGTATTGTTCTCGCTCTCTCTCTTTTTTCTGTTGTTTATCATATGTCAATAAATAACCATCAGCTTAATAAAACCATTTTATGCCAATTTTCAGGTCAGTTAGAGGAGTCACAATAAGAAGTATAATCCCCTACCATTCATTATCATCAGCAATGGGAAAGTTAAGATTTCAGCATAAATAGAAGTTAGTGAATGAGAAGATTCTTAGAGGACATCCTCTTAATTAAGATAAAACCTAATTCATTAGCCTAACAGACCAAGACAGTTTTAGAACAGAGGTGGACCCGAGGATTAGCCAGGATGATGCAGTTTAAAGCAAGGCATGAATTAGCTGAACAGATGCACATTTTCCTTGTGAAACTAGAATATACAGAAACAACAGTGTAAAGGCATCATACTAATCAATGCTATTTTTATATAAATTTTTCATTTGCATGAATATTTCTAAATGTTTTCCCTATACATATATTCAAATTTTACTTTTTTAAATATTAAGGAAAAAACTTGATTTGAAAGGGTTGTGCAATGGTAAATACCTCTGTAATGGTCTATACTAAAGAAATCTTAACCAATATTAAACACTACCACTTAATTATTTTAAAACTATATTTAAACGAAGTATAAATATGGAAGGCATTTATGGCTGTGTGAGACAAATTCTGAAACAGAAGTGCATATCAGAAGGATGGGCCACTGATTATCTAATTTCCACTTACACTATGCCTTCTGAATTCCATGGCACATGGAATCATTTTTCTAAATCACATTTCTAAATGAACCATTCTTCTAGAACATTCTTCTAAAGAATGAATGCTATATATAAAGTATTATAGTGGATATTAAGGTTCTGATACTTGCATAAACAATAAAAAGTAAATTGCGATTCAGAAAAAAAGTTATTTTAAATCTATTAATCATTGATAGAGGAAATCCAGAAAATTGGGGATGAAAGAAATTTAAAAATTTGAACATGTTACAGAGAGCATTCCAAATAAAGAATTTGCCAAAATTTACTGTCTTCATTTTACTATTCTTTCATTTTATTTTGTTTTGTTGTGTTGTGTTTTCAAACCCCTGATTTTGAATACCTAGCCCAGTAATTTTTCATCTTTCTCATTTCTGATAAAGGTATTTAATGCCACTATATATTTCATTTTAATTATTGCTCTAGATATATCTCACATTCAGAAAGATAGTGATTTATTTTTATCTGGTAGTGAGTTTTTCTTAATTTCATTTTTAATCTAAGACTTTTGCAATCCCTTTTAAATAAATTCTTAAGTTTTTTTGTTTTGTTTTGCTTTGCATTTGAGGTTTATCATGACCATTATTCGCCATATATAAGTAAATATTACTTATTTCATGTATGCTTAGGACAAAAGTCTGTCAGATATGAAATTCTACATATGTCCAATACTTGAATTTGTTCATTGTAACGTTCAGTTCTTGGTTGGTTATGCTGTTTTGGTAAATCTGTTTTGTCTATTCGTTTCTGAGAGGATTGTGTTTAAATCCCTGGCTACAATGATTATTATATTAAATCCCCTATACAAGATTATCAGTTGTTTATTTATATATTTTGAGGCTGTTTGGTTTATCACCTAAAGGCCACACTTCCTGCTCTATCATTACTTTTACCATTCTTATGAAGCCCTTCATTTTTTCACAATAATTTTGCAATGAATTCTAATCTGTTGTCTTTTAAGATTGTCTCACTAACTTAACATAGCTTAAAATAAATGCACCATGCCATTAATATTGTTATGCCACATGGCTTCCTTTTTGAACTATTTCCTTTTTTACACTTGTCAGTAAATAGTCAACTTTCCACTTTGATATGTATGGGTATACATTATTATTTTAAAAGAGCCCCTTAGTATGAAGGTACCAGAATTTAGAGAATGTAAATATTTTCTTAAGTTAAACTTTGAAAACATTCTAGTGTTTACTATTTATAAGTATGCTACAATAAATTTCCTTCATTGACATTTGCAAATAGGTATAAATATTTCTGTAAAGGAAATTACTCATATGACTTGCTGATAATAAACTCTGATGGATTTTGTTAAATAAGCCTCCAGAAAATGAAATCTAATTATAGTTTTCACTGGCATAACTTGATTTTTACTGAGGGATAGAGCTAGAATCCATTCAAACTTTTCTAAGAATAACCTCACTTATTTATAATTTCTACTACACAATTTTTACCACTGTGTATATGATCAAATCTGTTAAAAATCCTTTGTTAATTGAAGATTGAGAAGATTTTTCACACACTAATAAAAGAAATATTATATGTTTTGTTTCTATAAATGTATAGGGTTTTAGTATTTAAATTTTCCCCTTTTAATTTACAAATTGAATAAAGTGTGAGGCATGATATTTTATCTCAAGTGGCTAAAAAACCCCAAACAAATATTGAAACACTATCCTATCCCCATTGATTAGAAATGTCTATGGTATAATAAATTAATATAAAGCTTTGAATGACTTTTTGTCTCACTTTATTCTAATCCTGTGATTCCTTTTTTTTAATTATTTCAACATTAAAATATTTTTTGAAACTGTATGATAACTTTCCCATTGAAATTTTATCAAAATTTTCTTGGATTATGTCATGTGTTTGCTCTTCCTGATAAAATTTGTGATGATGAATATTTTATGTTTACTACTTTTAATTCACTCTTTTCTTGTACCCTGTTCTTTGCCCTAAGATGCCAATCTTTATTATTTAATCAACCAGCCCCCCTTATCCTTTGACCTTTGTTTGGATTTGAACAGTAAGAGGCAAAGAAGATTATAAAAAAGAGCTACAACAGTAGTTGGTTCCCGATGGACTACTTAAGGGCAGAATTTGTACACCTGTATCAAATGCTGCAACTGCTACAGCAAAAACCCTATAACTACATGTCTGGTCTGATAATTCCTTCCTCTCCCTTGCCCTTCAGACCCAGCTCTGGTAGGTGGTTTCATGCTATTGTTAGTTCCTGGGTGCTGTGCCATCATTTGTCACTTTTCCTTAGCCCTCCTCTCATATTTGTAAGTAGTACTTTCTATAAACTCTCCTTGGTCATCCAGATTGAATAAGCCATTTATTAACTACCAGAACCCCGACCAATACCTAGAATTTGATCCTTGGACCCCACTAAAGTCTCCCATCAAGATTTCTGATTGACATTCAATAAAATTCATTTTTAGTTCGATTGGGAATTTCAACATTATGTTATTCCAATCCAATCTCCATTGTTTCAAGTCTTTATTACACCATTTGTTTTAGTTTGTTAAGCTGCCAGAATGTGATATATCAGAAATGGAATGTTTTTTAAAAGGGGCATTTTTTAAGTTTGCAAGCTTACAGTTCTAAGGTTGTGAAAATGTCCAAATTAAGGCACCCCAAAGAGGTTATTTTCACTCAAGACATGCTGATGTTGCCTGGAACACCTCTATCAGCTGGGAAGGCACATGGCTGGCATCTGCTAGGGTCTTTGGCTTTTGAACATCTCTGCCAGCTGGGAAGACACATGGTGACATCTGCTCGCTTTCTCTACCAGCTTCTTCAAACGGCTGCCTCAGAGGCATTTTCTTTCTGCATTTCAAAGGTCTCAGGCTGTGTGGGCTCTGAAGATTTTTCCAAAATGGTTCCCTCTTAAAGAACTCCAGTGAACAACTCTACCTTGAATGGGTGAAGACACAGCTTCATGGAAACCACCTAATCAAAAGGTACTACCAACAATTGGGTGGGTCACGTCTCCATGGAAACAACAAAAAGATCCCACTCAGCAATACTGAATGGAGATTAAAGAACATGGCTTTCCTGAGGTATACAACAGTTTCGAGCTGTACATTCCACTGGTTCTTTCTCTGGACCCCAAAAAGAAACGTTTTTTTCCAAATGCAAAATACATTCATTCCATTATAGTATCACAAATCCTTAAACCATTTCAGTAACAATACAAATAAAATACAAAGTTAGAAACAGTACCAAATCTCATCAAATTCAGCTACAGGCATGGTCTGTCCTAAAGCAAAATTCTCCTCTGGTTGTGGACCTGTAAAACTCAGAACAAGTTATCTGCTGCCAATATACAAAGAAGGGACAGTCATAGGATATATATTCCATTTCCATAGGGAGAAATTGGAAGGAATACTGGGATGACTGGATCCAAACAGTTCTGAAAACCTGCACAGCAAACCCCATTAGATTTCAAAGTCTGAGTCATTTATCCTTGGGGTTTTAGAAAGCGGCAGTCCCACCCTTTCTAAATACTTATGCAACAGCCCTGCTCTCTCCAAATGAAGACTTGGAAATACCAGAGAGACCACCTTTTTGTGGGTCCACTCTCTCCAAACATCAGGGCAGTTCCTCTGGCTCTCTGCCATCTCCAGAACACATGCTCAACTCCCTCAGAACAAAGTGGTGGCAGCAAGGCTTTCCCCAATCCCCAAGGACTGTGCTCCACCCTCTCTGATGCCTCTTAATTTGGGGCAAATTCTCCCTCTCCAAGCGCATGTGTGGGTCCACTCTTCTGTACCTGATTTCTTGGCTTCACAGTTTTGTTTTCAAGGTTCTGCCTTTGAAGTAATTTTTCCTTCAATTTGTCCATTTTCTGACCCTTTTAGTCCAGACTGGCAGTGGTTCTGTTTATACAGATTCCACAACACCCTTGTTGGTTTTCTTTGTAGAATGCAGAGATCATAACCATCAGACAATAGGAGTTTCCACAAATCTTTCCTGGATAACTCCATCTTCAATCCTGGCTTGTCCTGAAATGACTGACTGCCTTCCATGTTTGGTTAAATCCTCACATGGGGCACTATTCTCTGGGGTCTCCTTTCACTGTAAGCTGCAAGGAGATATCAGGCTGCATTTTTCACATTTAATTTGGAAGTCTCTTCGACTAAATATTCCAGCTCACGGCTTTTAAAATCTGCCTTCCATCCAAAACCAGTAGTGAATTTTGGCAAGATTCTTTGCCACTTTAAAAAAGGATTGCATTCCTTCCAGTTTGCATTAACACATGCATCATTGCTGTCTATGGTCTTATCAGAGATATCCTTAGAGTCCACATTTCTACTAACAGTCTTATCAAAGCATTCTAGGCCTTTTCTATCAAGCTCCTTACAACTATTCCAGAATCTTCTCCTTATTCATTTAAAAAGCCATTCCAACATGTTTGGTACTTGCAAACTGTAGCAGCATATCACTCCTGGTATCAAGATGTATTTGTCAAATTTCTCTAGAGAAAAAGAACCAATAAGAGATATCGGTAAATATGATATTTGTAAAAGTGTCTCACACAACTGTGGGGATGCAAGCGTCCAATAGCTGTAGGGCAGGCCATGAGCTGACAGCTCCAATAAAGGTCATCCCTGAATTCCCCAGGAAAAACTGGATGGCTGAAGCAGAAAGAGAGATTCTCTCTTCTGAATTCTCCTTAAAACTTTCAGATGATTAGATTATGGTCACTCATTGCAGAAGATGCTTCCCTTAGCCGAATGCCAATGTAGTCAGCCACGGATGCAACCAACTCGCTTGTGATTTAAGTCCATGAAATGTCCTCACAGCAATAAATAGGCCAATGTTTGCTTCACCAGATGACTGGGCACCATCACTTGGCCAAGTTGACACTTGAACATAACCATCACACCATCCCCAAATGTATATATTTACAGCCTCACAAAGGGCTTCTACTTTTCTTGATCGGTTCATTTCTGGATATTTACATTTTTGGTACAATTAAAGTGCTTTTGCCCCAATAACTTTTATAATTAGTTGTTATTTCTTAGAAGATTTATGATTTTGTTGATTGTAAGAAATGGAAATTGACTTGCAAATGTAACAAAAGGGCAACTTGGAAAAAAAGAACTAGCATTTGAACCAAAGTAATTTACATTTATGAAACCACATCAGGATTAATCAAATATAATAATTGCTATAGTCAAGATTTTTATTCCATGGAGAAAAGTAGTATTAAGCCAATATGAATAACATGCCAAATTCATGAAGGATTTCTGCCATACAGGAGTAGTAATCATCAGAGTACATGGGTGACATTACCAAATAATTGACTAGATGTTAAGCAAATAAAAATATTTAAAAGAAAACATTTTAAAAGACATATGACTTATATGATAATAATCTTCCAGAAATATTTGATTCACTGATGTCACTTTTTCTTTTTTCTAACCCACTGATTAATTTAGATATAGATAGAAGTATGCATACCCAAATACAGGTACACATAGAACATTTCAATGGGATATTGTGCTGAGAAGTAAGCACTTATGTTCATCAGAAATTCTGAATCAAAATTCTATTTTTAGTTGAAATAGCAATATGATTTTATCTCACAAGATTCCTTAGAGGACCAAAAAAGATAATCTAACTTAAATTGCAAGAGACAGTGATTTGTAAACTAAATAGCCACTAAATTGATAAAACCAAATTATTTTAATATTTTTGTAGAAAAAGAAAAAATTTCAAGTTTTCTATTCTAACATTTAATCATTGCATAGTGCTAATCATAAATTCTAGTTAATCATGGTAGTTGTCCATTTAATAATGGCACACTGATTAGTTACTTCATCTTGATACTACCTAACCATTTTCATTCATTTCAGTTCAATTAAGCAATATTATTTAGAGATGAATAAACACATACTAAATGGAGGGCCGAAGGAAGCGCTTGGATAGTGCAATGTATTCACTCATTTGTACCTAATACACATGATTAAATGTATTCATCATTTGAAATAATGACTTACCTGATTAATTTCAAAATAATTAATTTTGATTCAAGAGGTATTTCACTTGGTATATTTTAAAGTAATTGGGACAATTGTAGGTACACCTTTTGAAGTAAAGGGACTTTTTTTTACTATATGCCTGCCTTCAGCAAATGTATTTAAATTCAAATTAGTTCAACCTTATATGACATTTATTCAAAATTGCATTTAAATACATATAATGGTGACCCAAACTTCACTTTTGTTTACTAATGCCTTCTAACAAGAAAGAAAATGTGAAAATTTTTGCTTTTAACATTTTTCCGAATAACCTTAGAAAAGATATGATTAAGCTCATTTCATTTTTTAAAGTGGGATATTAATGCTTTTCTTATTAGATTTTGTAAACTGTATCAATCCATCTTATATAATGTTATCTATTGATTTCTCTGAAGCTATTTTTTTCCTTAATCCTATTACCTTTAAATACAGAAAACTACACAAGTAAATATAATTCGCTTACCCATATTTTTTATAATTGTTATTTTGTTTTTAAAATAAAAACTACTTCATTTGAAATAATTTTTGTCACATGATGCCAGGTTAAATATCTAACTTGTCTTATCCCCCATGTGTACAGATTATGTTTTAAAACCTTTTTTCTATTTATTATAGTAATGTATGTACAACTCAAAAATTCCCATTTAAACCACCTTCAAGTGTATGATACAGTGATATATGTTTTTAAAAAACTAGCCTTTCACCTTTATTGTGCAATATTTCCTCTGTTACATACTATACAACATTCTTACACAACCAGTGTCTTATATAACTTAACACCCTGATGAGAACCAAAATAAAGAATACTAAAATAATATATTGTTAGAATTTTATAAGAAATAAATTTACATCATGCACCCAGCATTATGTAATATATTTATATACATTGACAACATGACTCTAGTTCTAATAATTTTTAAGGAATTAATTAGGTAAATGGCTAAGTATTTATGTATTTAGGTATTCATAACTCTGTATTTCAGATACTGCACAGAACCTAAAGATAATCAATAGGGAAATGGCTAGATAAATTATAAGAATACATAAAATAAACTACCACTGGAATTCATAATTTTTAAGACAGTTAATGACATGGAGTATACTCATCATATAATATGCAGTGGAAGTAAGTTTCATTAACTCTGTGTTATTCAATTTTGGTTAAAAATTGTATGAAAGCTATTTGCTTTTTAAATTTTATTTAAAGAAAAATATAGGAAAAGGATAACACAGATATCTGTGGGGGCACAATTACAGGCTACATATGCTTGATAATATTCAGTTTTCCCCAAAAGTATACATTGAATATATATTACTTTCATAATTAGATAAAATTAATACATTTTCTGGAATAATTTTGAACAATGTATTCTTAAGTAGTATCTTATATATACTATATCTGAGGTATATTATAATTACAGAATAAAAATAAGATTTAATTTCTGCATTATATCATTTTTTCACTACTTTTCCACTGAAACATATCCTGAGTAATACACCAGACACACACACACAAAATCTTCTATGAACAAAAAACAATGCCATAAATTGCTTGCAATCTTGTTAGTCAAGCATCAAACTAAAGGAGATGGCAAGTACTTTTAACTCTGACAAAATAATTTACCTCTGTCAGAAACTCCAGAATTATGACCACATGAGATGCATTTATAAGGACCACTGAAAATGGTCTCAGAAATATTTCAGTCACATTTTAATAGAGGTGTTAAAAAATATGCCATTTTCTAACTTTGAAGACGAGGCAAATAATCAAAAGCAAAGCACCTATAAAAAAGAGTATTGGGTCCCAAATCAATTTTTAGTTTTTTCTCTTTTCCAGTAAAAAGAATATCTATCGCAGTTGTGATGCAATGCAAGCAGCACTCAATATTTTTAGATTCATATGGTGTGAAATCTAGATTTGGCTTTGGAAATATTTCATTAATCTAAGAGGCTTTTAAATGGTATTTTAAAAAAAACCATTTAAAAAAATATTATTTAGGTTATATTTTAAAAGTGCATTTACTTGAAAAGAGAAAGGAGAAGATATTTATTATTAAGAGACTAAGAACTTCAGACAAAAGTCACAGAAGGGGCATCAAGACAAATTAGGCAGTTTCATATATGTTAACTTTATCACCTAGTTGAGCATAATACACAGGTTTATGAGCTATATAGAGTCTCTTTTCCCTAATTGATTAATTCAAATCCTGCCACTTTCACTCCTGCTTAATTCGTTCTCAAATTTTTTTTTTAATTTGTATTTTTGTTTAAGGAGCACTGTTATTTTTACACTCTATATCTGTTACTTAAAATGGAAAAAATTACATTGAGGTAAAGTCATGTTAACTTTTGATATTTAATGCATTTATTGTGTACTGAAAAAAGTATATTTCCTTGTAATCAAAAAATTTTTGTAACAGTTTTATTATTATACCTTGCTTTTTGTTTTTTGTTTTTGCCAAGTGAAGTTTTCCAAAGAGGTGATTTCTATGCTTATTCATTTATTAATACTCAAATGGAGCTCATGTAGGTTATAGTATTTATAAGTGCTCTTCTTAGCTCCAATTACGCGAGGTAAAAATTCTACAAGTATTTTCAAATAGGAAAAGAACTGCATTTATTACTGTTTTATTACTACCATAGAAAAGGCATTTAGCACAATGAGGAAAATATATCACCAAGCAAGTCTCATCAATTTCCACGATTGTTCCCCTTGGCCATCTCTACTTCCATACCATGTTTTATCTTTGCCTTGCTTCCTTCTCTACCACCACACTCCTGCAATTTCTCTCTTGAATATAACTAGTGGCATTCTAAATGTGAAATAGAACACTAATTTTCTCAGTCAATATCATTTTTGTTCTGTCTGCATTGGGTGAACACCTCCCCCCACCCCTTGGATTTATATTAACACTACATTGAACATATATATCCTGGTCTTATTTTCATACACATACCAGACACACACACACATACACACATATTCAAAATTTCCTATGAACAAAAAACAGTGCCATAAATTGCTTGCAATCTTGTTAGTCAATCATCAAACCAAAAGAGATGACAAGTACTTTTAACTCTGACAAAATAATTTGCTTCTGTCAGAAACTCCAGAATTTATATTAACACCACATTGTACATATCCTGCTCTCATTTTTATGACTTCATGATTTGATCTATTCTTCCTTTACTTGTTTAAAATGCCTTGCTCCAAAAGGGTTTTTTTTAATTATCCTTTTCAATTCATTCTATACCATGAGTCTCAGCCCTCTCAAAACTCTCATATGTTTACAAATCAGTCTTCCACAGGATGCAGGGTCAGAGTGCCACTTCCAAAAGAGTGGGAGAATGCTAAGGCATGAGAGAGGATACCTACTATGCCTAATGTCCCCTCTGCCCTGAAATCTGACTGAGACTCTGGCCTTGAACTAGCAGAATAGATATTTCTGGGACTGTGTCAAATTCTAGTTTGATTTCTGATTGACCAACTGTTCCCAACTGTTCTGTTTTCCTTCTCCCTTTCTTCCTCCTTTCTACCTTTCCATCTCTACTTAGTGTTTTCCAGGTACTTCAACCTCATCCTCTTATTGACTGTCCCAGACTCTGCATTCATGTGAAGTCCACAGTTCTGCAGAGTTCTAGGCTCTTTGCTAAACCCTCAGGGACCTTCTTGAATTGCAAGCATTAGCTCATTCTGTAACCCTAGTCAAGGAGAAATTAAAAGGAAAATCAGAGAGCATTTTGAATGAGAAGAAAATTAGAAGACCAGTATATCAAAATTTGGGTTTGCAGCTAACTCAGTAACTAGCAGTAAATAGCTAGATTAGAAAAGAAGAAAGTTTTTAAATCAATAACCTCAGATTCTACCTTAAGGCACTATAGGAATGGATTGAACTCAAAATAAGCAGAAGAAAGGAAATATAAAGATAAAAGTAGAAATTAATAAAAGAGAAAACAGAAAAACAATAGAGAAAATCAGTGAACACTAAAGCTGGCTCTTTAAAAAGATAAATAAAACTGATAAGCCTCTCACAGACAAATCAGGGAGGGAAAGCCTCATAATACCCTCTAGATAAGTACTAATATATCCCCCTATTACAAAAGAAGAAAGTGAGGTGCAGAGAGGTTAAGTGAATTTTCCCAAGGTCTTACAAATGGGAAGTAGCATGGCCAGAAATCAAACCAAAGCAGTCTGATTCTCTCAGCATGCTCTTAAAAATATATTATATAGGGCAGGCCATGGTGGCTCAGCAGGCAGACTTCTCACCTGCCATGCCAGGGACCCGGATGTGATTCCTGGTGCCTGCCCATGAAAAAAAAAAAATATATATATATATAATGCATATTTATATAATTATATGTTCAGTTTTATTAATAGCTCTCTATATAGAAGTATGTAGATGATATAGTATATAATATAATGTATATTTATATAATTATATATTCATTTTTATTAATATCCATATAGATATATAGTAGTATATAGTTCTGATACAGCATATAACTAAGCACAACTAAAATTAATATTGGAGAAATTCTGGCACTTTTTTCAGTATAACTTGGATATCTTATATATCAACACACACAATCTAACTCATTCTTTCTGTTGGTTGAAGAATCTCCCACTGTGAAAGTACTATAATTTATTTAACTAGCTTCTTCTAATAGTGGATATTTAAGTTGTTTCCCATTGTAAAAACAGTGCAATAAAAATTATTGTACATATATCTTTGTATATATTGGCTATATATAGTTTGCTAGTATAAAGTTTTACTTTTTATAGATTTTGTCCAATTTGTTCCAAAACATTCTGCACCAACTTACATGCCTACCTAAAATGCACAAGATTTTTGTTTTATAGCATCCTGGAAAAGCCTGTATATTAATGTAATTTTGAATATTTGCCAATGTAATGGATAGAAAAATGCATATGAAATAAAACTGAAGTTTCATAATTATGAGTGAAGTTGAGTTATACATGGTTTCTTTTCCCTCATTTTGAATTGACTTTCATTTTTTTATTTCCCAGTCTGCCTTCTTCCTTCCCTCTCACCCTCCTTCCTCCTCCATCCCTCTTCTGCTCTCTCCTTCTCACTTTCAGAATATTATTCATTGACATCAACCATTTGTATGAAGAAATAAATCCTTTCTCGTATGTAACATATTTTCATGGAATATTCTGCCATGTGAAAATATTGACATTTTAGCTTGAGATTAATATTTCAATTTATTTCTTTTACCCTTTTTGCATCATGCTTTAAAGGGCCTACTCCATTTAAAGATTGGAAAATGGATTTACCAGTGTTTTCTTATAGAAATGTTATGATATCATAGTTTACACAGAGGTCTCTGATCCACATGGAACATATTTGTCTGAAAGGGAGAAATGGGAATACACAGTTCTCCCCCTAAAAAATGTTCTTTCTTGTACAACGATCAAATATTTAATAGACTACCTTTTCCCAACTCTTTTGAAATATCTCTATATTAAACCATATTCATTTATATTACTTCTAATATAACATTTATATTATATTTTATTATATTTATGTCTTTTCAATTAATCTGTCCACCAAATAAAATATTTGATTTATGTTACATTCTCTTAGTATTTTAAAAGTAGTTGCTAGGTAGATTTGCATGTTTTTTTTCCATTATATACATTCATATCAACATAATCAACTTAGAAAAAAAATCCCATTGTTATTTTTATTAA
>PVIY010025415.1:0-36790 GCA_004026745.1 Myrmecophaga tridactyla
ACCTTTAGCTAGACTGACAAAGGAAAAAAAGGAGAGTAGTGCAAGTAAATAAAATCAGAAATCAGAAGGAGGATATTATTATGGATAACATAGAAATAAAAATGATGATAACAGAATATTATGAACAACTGTATGCCAAATTAGAAAACTTAGATGAAATGGACAAATTCTTAGAAACATATAAACAACCTTCACTAATTCTAGAAGAAACAGAAGACTTTAACAGACCAATTACTAGGGATTGAATCCGCCATCAAAAACCTCCGACCAAATTAAAGCTCACAGATGGGCTTCATAGGTGAATTCTACCAGTCATTCCAGGAAAAATTAATACCAATTCTGCTCAAACTCCTCCAAAAAGTTGAAAAGCAGAGAACACTACCTAATTCATTCTAACTCATACTAAATCCTGTATCAAAGCCAGATAATGACACAACCAGAAAATAAAACTACAGACCAATTTCTATTATGAATACAGATACAAAAATACTCAACAATCTACTTAAAAATCAAAGCCCACAGCACATGAAAAGAATTACAAGAATTATATATCATGCAAGGATGGTTCAATATAAGAAAATCTATTAATCTGTTAATCACATTAATAAAACAAAGGGCAAAAAATACTTGAACATCTCAACTCAGGAAGAAAAGTTGACAAAATCCAGCATCCTTTCTTTGTAAAAACATATAGAAAAATAGGAACAGAAAGAAATTCCCTCAACATGATAAAGGGCATATATGAAAACCCATAGCTAAATCATACTCATTAGTGAAAGACCAACAACTTTCCCTCTAAGATCAGGAAAAACAGGAAAGGTGCCCACAGTCACCACTATTATTCAACATTGTGCTGGAAGTTCTAAATCAGTTAGCCAATAAAAAAATAAAAGGTATCCAAATTGGAAAGCAAGAAGAAAAACTTTCATTGCTTACAGATGACATTATCTTATACATAAAAGGTCCAAAAAAATATCTACAACAAAGATACTAGAGCTAATAAATGAGTTGAGCAAAGTTGTGGGATAAAAGATCAACAGGTAAAAATCAATAGTGTTCCTATATATAAGTAAGGAACAAGGGGTAAATCAAGGAAAAAATTTAATTTACAATAGCAACTAAAAGAATCAATTTTCTAGGAATAAATTTAACCAAGGATGTAAAAAACATTCATGAAAAACTAAAAAACTTTTCTGAAGAAGCCAAAGAGGATCCAAATAAATGGGAGGACAATTCATAATCATAGATTGGAAGATTAAATATTGTTAAGATGATAATTCTACCCAAGGATGAGATTTCTGAATTAGTTCTGGGGTTTGGAATTGGTTCTCTGGTCTGATTATATTCAAAGGCCCTAATGACTCTTTCCAATAACCAAGATGGCACTGATAGTCCATGGTGTGAGCTAGCATTAGAAATATGTAAAACATCACCACTGGATACAGCTGTTCAAATGTATATAAAAGGCAGAGCTCTGTGTGAGAGTGGTTTTAACACCTTAAGAAAGTTTTGTGGCCAGCATTTTTTAAAAAATCACATCACAAATATTGAAGAGGATGTGGAGAAATAGGAATACTCATTCATTGCTGGTGGAAATATAAAATGGTGCAACTATTGTGGAAGACAGTTTGGCAGTTCCTCCGAAGTTAACTACAGAATTATCATATGCTCCAGAAATCCCACTACTAGGTATATACCCAAAAGAACTGAAAGCAAGAACACAAACAGAAACTTGCAAACTATTGTTCATAGTGGCATTATTCACAATTGCTGAAAGATGGAAGAAACTCAAGTGTCCCTCAACCAATGAATGGATAACCAAAATGTGGCATATACATATGATGAAATATTATACAGCTGTAAAAAGTAATGGAGTCCTGATGCATGCAACAACATGGATGAACTTTGAGGTCATAGGTTGAGTGAAATAAGACAGACCACAAAGGACAAATATCATATGATCTCACTGTTAGGAATTATTTAAAGTAGACAAGCTCATGGAGTTAAGAGTCTAGAATATAGGATGTCAGGAGACAAAACTGTGTCAGAGAGTGGGGAGTTGGTGCTCAACTTGTACAGATTTTCTACATTGGCTGAAGGTAAATCTTTGAAAATGGATGGCAGTGTTGGTAGCATATAATTGTGAGTATAGTCAATGGCACTGAATCGTATATCTGATTGGGGTTAAAAGGGGGGAACAATGCAGATGCTTAGGATTTTGGAATAAAGCCTAACCTCTACAGATAACTACTCTCCTTTTGAGAAAGAGCCTTGGGCCTACTACGGGGTCTTAGCAGAGACCAGACTCTAAACCATGGGCCACCAAGTTACCATGAGACCTGAGTTGCCTATCATGAGCTGGGTTTTATCTGACCCATTAAACCATAAAGTTGGACATGCACAGCAGCATTCCATCATAAGATGGAAGTGGTGCATATGAGATAAGGGTCAAGCATGTCCAGAAAACACAGTAAGTCCATGAGGAAGGGGCCCAAATGGCCATGGCAGCCACTGCTGCCACATTACCCATTTTTTTCCCAGGCCACATCTTTGGCCTCTTGAGGAGTTCCTTATAATCAACAGACTAAGAGAATACTTGGGTCTGGCTTATAAATTGTTCTATGTGATATGCAGATACCATCTGAAAGTGGACAGCTACAGCAATAAAGCCCATTCCCAGGACATCCCCAGAGGACAGCGTTGAGTGGAAACCTTTCCAGTGGATGGAACTTCAAGGAGTGAACCTGGTTGTTTATTTTGCTTAGAAGGAGAAATGGCTGGAGATAGAATTGTATTCTGATTCGTGGGCATTGCTAATGGTTTGGCTGGACAGTTAGGTACTTGGAAGGGCCATGACTGGAAAATTGGTGACAAGGATGTCTGGAGAAGAGGTACATGAATAGATCTTCCTGAGCAGCAAAAAAAAAAAAAATGAAGATATTTGCATACCATGTGAATGCTTACCATAGAGTGACTTCACCTGAGGAAGATTTTAATAATCAAGTGGATAAGATGACCTATTCAGTGGATACCAGTCAGCCTCTTTCCACAGACACTCTGATTACTCAATGGGTTCATAAACAAAGTGGCCATGGTGGTAGGGATGGAGGTTTTGCATGGCCTCAGCAACATGGACTTCCACTCAACAAGGTCAATCTGACTACAGGCACTTCTGAGTAGCCAACCTGCAAGCAGCAGAAACCAACACAGTCCCTGATATGGCACTATTCTGCTAAGGTGGTTGAATTTGTTCTCTACCTGTTTTTTAATCTCTCCAGCCAGTTGTTAGATTTGTTCTACCCCCAGAAACAGGCACCTACAGCAACTTGCCTGAGGGATGGGATTAGGCACTGGGCATCACAGCAATGTCTCTGGTTGTGGGTAAAACAAGTCTAGTGGTGCTCTGTTTTTCACCATCATGTAAGACCTGGGTTTGTTTTAGGGCACTGCCTCTTCAAATCTGCCTTTGTGAGTCTCTAGTACATTTTAATTTTATCTAGTGTCTCTCATTTCCATAAGATCTGTTATTTTTCTATGTATTATTTCAATTCTTTATGCTCACCCAGTGTCTTTTTAACATCCTTTATCTCTTTAGCCATCTCATTGAATTTACTTTTTTTGTTTGAACGTCTTTGGTTTGTTGTTCCAAGGTGATCAGCCTGTTACTTGGTGGCAGGTTGATTACATCAGACCACTTCCATCATGGAAGGGACAACGATTTGTTCTAAGTAGAATATTTACTCCAGATGTGGGTTTTCTTCTCCTGCATGCAGTATTTCTGCCAAAACTTCCCTCTGTGAAGTTACAGAATGCCTTACCCACTTAGTTTCTCACAGCATTGTTTTTTGATAAAAGAACCCAATTCACAACAAATCATGTGTGGGAATGGGCATATGCCATAAAAGACTGCCATCCTAGGGCATAGAATATGTAGACAAAGAGCGCCATCTGCTGGGAAGGCCAGAACATGCAGGGAAAAAAGGAGGCTTTTTGGAGTTTTTCCAGATGCTCTCCTGGGGGCCTATTGGATCAGGTCTACACCTGCTGCAAAGGAACAAGGCCCTGTTTTGACAGGGAAATATTGATGATCCAACTGACAAAGAAAAGAATATAAACAACAAAGAGAAAACAAAATTTCATAATAAACCCATTTAAATAATCAGATTACCAAATGTTGGCAAAAAAAAAAAAGCATATGAAACACAGAAAGATATGACCCAAAGGAACGAACAAAAAACTCAGAAGAGACACAGAAATTGTTTTATCAAGCTTCTCTTGTATGTGATGGGCTGCTTTTCTCCTACTGCTTTCAAGAGTCTCCTTGTCTTTTATATTTGACAGTTTGATTAAGTGTCTTGGCATAAGTCTACTTGGATCTTTTGTGTTTGGGGAATGTTGCACTTCTTGGACCTGTAGTTTTATGTCTTTCATAAGAGTTTTGGAAATTTCCATTGATTATTTCCTCCATTATTCTTTCTGTGTCCTCTTCCCTTCTGTTCTCCTCCTCCTGGTACACCCATAACATATATATTCTTATGCTTCTTGTTGTCATTCAGTTCCCTGAGACCTTGTTCAATTTTTTCTATTATTTTCCCTATCTGTTCTTTTGTGTGTAGAATTTCAGATGTCATCTGGTTCACTGATCCTTTCTTCTACCTCTCAGCTGTTGTTTGTCTCCATTTTCTTTTGCATCACTTCTATTGTACCTTTCATTCCATAAGCTCTGTCATTTGTTTTTTCAAGTTTTTGAGTTCTTCTGTATGAACACCTATGTCTTTATATCCATCATGTCTTTTTCTATATTTTCCTTCAACTTGGTGAATTGATTTAGAAGATGTGTTTTAACATTATTAATTAGATATTTCAAATCCTGTATCTCAATTAAAGTGTTAGTTTCTTTCTTTGGTTGGGCCATATCTTCATTTTTCTTGGTATGTATTCTAATTTGCCAACTGCTGGAATGCAATATACCAGAAACAGAGTGGCTTTTAAGGAGGGAATTTAATAAGTTGCTAGTTTACAGTTCTAAGGCTGAGAAAACGTCCCAATTAAACAAGTCTATAGAAATGTCCAATCACAGGCATCCAGGGAAGGATACCTTGATTCAAGAAAGCTGATGAAGTTCAAGGTCTCTCTCTCAAGTGAGAAGGCACATGGCAAACACAGTCAGCTGGAAGGGCACATGGTGAACACGGAGTCATCTGCTAGCTTTCTCTCCTGGCTTCTGGTTTCTTGACACACCCTGGGAGGCATTTTCTTTCTTCATCTCCAAAGATCACTGGCTCATGGACTCTCTGCTTCATGGTGCTGCAGCATTCTCTGCTCTCTCTGAATCTCCTCCATTCTCCAAAATGTTTCCTCTTTTACAGGACTCCAGAAAACTTATCAAGATCCACCCAAATGAGTGAAGACATGTCATCACCTAATCCAGCTTAACAACCACTCATGATTAAATCACATTTCCAGGAGGAGGATCTGATTACAGTTTCAAACATACAGCATTGAATAGGGATTATTCTGCCTTTATGAAATGGGATTTAGATTAAAACATGGCTTTTCTAGGGGACATTCATCCTTTCAAAGCAGCACAGTATGAGTCATGATTTTCTGCTGGTGTTGAGGCATCTGATTTCATTTCTATTTTTATTCTTATTTTTATTGTTTTTGGAGTAATGAAAATATTCAAAAATCTATTGCAATGATGAATATACAGGCTTATAATACTATGAACCACTGATTGTACAACTTAGATGATTATATCTCAGTAAAAGAATCATTGAAGAAAAAAGGATACTATGAACAACTGTATACCAACAAATTAACAAACTTAGATGAAATGTACAAATTTCTAGAAATATACAAAAAACCAACACTAACTTTAGAATAAACAGAAGACCCCAATAGATAAATTACAAGTAAAAAGATTGAATCAATCATTGAAAACCTTCAACAAAGAATATTCCAGGACCAGATGCCTTCTGTCCTAGTTTGCTAGCTGCCAGAATGCAACATACCAGAAATGGAATAGCTTTTAAAAAGGGGAATTTAATAAGTTGCTAGTTTACAGCTCTAAGGCCAAGAAAATGTCCCAATTAAAACAAGTCTATTGAAATGTCCAATCAAAGGTATACAGGAAAAGATACCTTGTTTCAAGAAGGCCAATGAAGTTCAGGGTTTCTCACTCAAGTGGAAGGGCACATGGTGAACACAGAGTTTCTTTCACACTGGGAAAGGTAAATGTGATCACAAGGGTCAGGGTTCCTCTCTCATCTGGAAGGGCACAAGGTGAATGTGGTGTCATCTGCTAGCTTCTTCTCCTGGCTTCCTGTTTCATGAAGCTTCCCGGGAGCCATTTTCCTTCTTCATCTCCAAAGGTCAGTGGCTGGTGGATGCTACTTCTCGTGGCTATGTCATTCTGCTCTGCTCTCTCTGAATCTCCTTCATTCTCCAAAATGTTTCCTCTTTTACAGGACTCCAGAAACTAATCAAGACCCACACAAATGGGTGGAGACATGTCATCACCCAAATCTAGCTTAATGACTCTTGATTGAGTCACATCTCCAGGGAGATGATCTAATTGCAGTTTCAAGCATACAGTACTGAATAGGGATTAGAAGAAATGGCTGCCTTTACAAAATGGGATTAGGATTACAACATGGCTTATCTAGGGTACATACATCACTTCAAACCAGCACACCTTCCCAGGTGAATTCTACCCATTATTCCAAGAACAATTAATACCATTCCTGCTCAAACTCTTCCAAAATATTGAAGAGGAAGGAATACTAAGTCATTCTATGAAGCCAGCATCACCCTAATACCAAAGCCAAATAAAGTTATTACAATAAAATAAAATTACAGATCAATTTTTCTAATGAATATAGATGTAAAAATCCTCAACAAAACACTTGCAAATCAAATCTAACACCACATGAAAAGAATTATACATCATGATCAAGTGGGTTATATCCCAGGCATATGATGGTTCAACATAAGAAAATCAATTAATGTAATAAACCACATTCACAAACTTAAGGGGAAAAGTCACACGAGCATCTCGAATGAAGCAGAAAAAGCATTTGGCAAAATCCAGCATCCTTTCTTGATAAAAAAAACTTTGAAAGACAGCATTAGAATGGAACTTCCACAACAGGCTAAAGAAGTTACATGAAAAGCCAAAGCTAACATTGTATGTGATGGTGAAAGACTTAAAGCTTTCCCTCTATGATCTAGGCAAGACAAGGATGCCTACTGTCACGACTGTTATTCAATATTATGTTAGAAGTTCTAGCATAAGTAATTAAACAAGAAAAAGAAATAAAAGGTATCCAAATTGGAAAGGAAGAAGTAAAAAAGCTTTCACTATTTACAGATGACCTGATCCTATATAAAGTCAAAAAAATCTACTAAAAAGCTACTAGAGCTAATAAACATACAGCAAAGTGGTGAGATACAAGATAAACATGCAAAAATCAGTAGTGTTTCTATATTCTAGTAAAGAGCAATTTGGGAAACTAATAAAAAAAAGTCCATTTACAATAGCAACCAAAGGAATTAAAAATCTAGCAATAAATTAAATCATGGATATAAACGACTTATATGCAGAAAATTATAAACCATTGCTTATAGTAATCATATGCATATGCATATCCAAAAGAATGAAATAGGATTCCTCACTTACACCTTATATAAAAATTAACTCAAAATGAATCAACAGCAAAGTAAGCCAGAAACAAAAAAAAACAAGGTTACATGGTCTCTTTTACAAAATACCTAAACGAAAATTAGGGCCTAGATCATAAGCTCTAATAGCAGTCACATTTATTCCTGAGTTTTAAGTCTTAATTCTAAATTCTGAGATGTTGTGCTCTATATGTATAACCTGGTATTTCCCTGGAACTTTGAGTACATATGTGACACCTACTACTCAGAACTGGAGTTCTGCAGCTATGAAAGTCAGCACTACACACACACACACACACACACACACACACACACACACACATTTCTTCCCCGCTAATATAAAGCACTGGTTTTGATCTCAAGACCTCAAAACATGATTGGTAGAAGGAGCCATCTTTGTTTGTATTCTGAGTCCCGGAATGAAGGTTTTTCAGCTTGTCAATAGTAAGTTAGAAGTTTGATGTATTAACAATATTTTTTAGCTATCTTCCCAACGTACTCAGAGGTAGGAGGATAGCAAAGAAAGGACAAACCTGTCATGATGCACAGATGATACAACAGTGCGTGTAAACACTCAAAAGTATCTACAGGTAAATTATTCGAATAATAAGAGAGGTCTGCAGCTTGCTATTTACAAAATACACCCTGAGACCCCACAAAATATTCCAAGCCCCATGGAAGGAGGGGGCTTCGGGCAACATTTAGGACTGTTACACTTACTTCTAACATTCGATTTAAAAAATCCATTTCTAAAAGTCTACACTGAAAACCCAGGTCCACTTTCACAAGGTCCTTCATTCACTGCTAGGCTTCGGAAACAGCCAAGAGCACAACTGAAATATCTGTCAGCGGGGGACCAAGGCATCCATCCATACAGTAGAGAATTCTAAGGAATGGGCTTCGTGACCTAATTGAAGGGATTCCTAGAATTTAATGGAAGAGAGCAAGGTGATTTCTTGTGGAAAATTTGATCCAGGGGAGGACTTTTTAAAAAGGGAGCATGGCGTCTGAGAAAGGGCCCCCCGCAGCAACCTGCTGTCACCTAACCTCACCTCCCTACCGGCCTCCTACCCGGGACCGACGCCCCACGCCACGGCCCCAACCCCGGTCACAGGTTGGCGGAGCGCAGGGGACTCCGGCGGAGACGCGGCGGCAGGAGGCGGCCCGGGCCGCGGGTCCAGACGGGCAGCGGCGGGCGCTGCGCCCCGTGAATCTCCTCTCCCCCTCCGGGCTCTTCCCTCCCCCCCGGGCCGCACCTGCTCTGGGCGGGAAAGGACCCACTCGGGTAGACGCGAAACGCCATTCCAGCCGCCCAGCGCGCTGAACGGAAGGCGCCATAGCATGACCGCCCACTTCCGCTTCCGGCCTCGGGGGCGGGGCTGCGGGGCTGGCTCCGGGCTGGCGCCGCGGGTACCAGGGGCTGTAGACGCCTCCTGCAGCGTCCGGGAATGGGCGCTGACGGCCTGAGGCACCGGGCGCGAGGGGCGGAGCTAAGGGGCGGGGCCAGGTAGCAGGTGTTTTGAATTGAAGCGATTTTTGCTCGAGAACACTCTTGTAAAAGATGTTCGTCTTAAGGTAGAAGCAATGCAGGCACAGCAAGTCAAGTAAACGTGGTCCGCTGGAACTTGAGCCCAGGTCTCTGACTCCATAAGGTTACCCCCAGGGGAAAAAGCAGGGGTCCCCGGGCAAAAAGGGGACTGAGCAGCCGCGAGAGAGGTGGGACTCGAGACTAGCTTCTAGGCCACTATGGAGCCTCTCCCTAATCAGAGACCTGAGGACCCCAGAGATCAGGGATTCTTTTGTTCATACTCCAGTGAAAACAGATCTAGGTGCGTTAAAAACTGAGGGTCTCCGTCCACGCTTTACATTTCTCAACAAGGAATGAGATCCTGTCAGGGCCAAGACGGGTTGACTCTTACATCTGCACAATCGGAAAACTGGATTTAAAAATGGAAATCTCAATTTGGTAGTAAAGAAAAAGACGGATTTTGTGAAGTGCTTTGTAGTTATTACTTCATTTATACACCTAAAACCAGGATGTTAAAAAATATATATCATAACCCCCTTGGTTGTGCCCTTTTCAGACATTCTTCCTGAATAAAACACCTGCGAAGGCACAAAGACACTAAGATTTAAGAATGGTTAAGAGGATCATTATTAATATTATTTAATGGAGCTACCCAAAATTGGAGATCTGTGGATTAAAAAAAAAAGCTTATCCTTTCCTGGCTGTACCTTACACAGAAACCTGCCTCCATAACACACTTACCCACAAATAGCAATACTAAAGGCTTTAGTCTTAAATGTCGGAACCATTTTAAAAAGGAAATTTTCCCATCTATATGGAATATAAATAAGGAATTAAAGGGGGCTAAGTTATTTTCTTCACCACTTCATGAGCACACCTAAAAGGCTGAACACTGAGGATACTTACACAAATTTATTGACCAAGTATTCTGAGCTGTTGCTCTGGGGACAAGTGTGACATTTTAAGGCAAAAGTAAAATGTCCACCAGCCTCCCCACCAAGCTCTCGCACACACGAGCACAGCTTTGCCTTTGGCCACCTTTATTCACACTCTGCATTAGAACCCCAGTGCCTCTTGTGCAAGGGAACTGACTAGGCAGTACACATGAGGATGCAGAGGCTAGGCCTGTTCACTGGAATACAGCCTAGACAAGAGAACTGGCTGATGAAATGGATTCCATTTTTAATGTTTAGTGTTGTTGTTGTTGTTGTTTTATGGGGGAGGGGGGAGTGAGGATGGAGTTCCAGAGGGTAAGAAGTCAAATGACTCAGAAGATCTGACAGTGGAATGTCTCACTAGTCATTAAAACCGACTTTTTCCTTGCTTCTGACAATTAACAATGCTGGGCCCCACCTAAAGTTCTTGCATTCACAGGATCACCATTCCTACCGTCCCTGGACAAGCACATTGTCTTTGAGGGGGCGTGATAATTTTATTTTTTTTGGCAAAGATAAGCACTGTGGCAGCCCACATAAAATCCTTGCAAGATGCCAGGCAGAATGACAGCCCAGGAATAAGGTTAGTTTTTTCTACTAAATTACTGCATTAGATGTGATCTTCCCAGAGAGATGAGTCTCATTTGAGAATTAATGACATAGTCTTCTCCTACAGAAGTCTCCGTGAACGCCGGCACTGAGGTTTCTAATTAACTAAATAATGACACAAAGCCAATTGTGTCTGGTTTCTTCTGTCACTTGAGAAAGCACATAGCAATGGAGAGGGAGTAGACAGGGTAGAAACCCAGCATATTTCCTCACAGGCATTAATAAATGCCGTGTGTGTTAGCTTGCTAGTTGCCAGAATGTGATATACCAGAACTGGAATGGCTTTTAAAGGGGGTAATTTAATAAGTTACAAATTTATACTTCTAAGGAAGTGAAAGTGTCCAAATTAAGGCACGAACCAGACATCACCTTCACTCCAGAGGGCCAATGGATCTGCAACACCACTATTGGCTGGGAAGGCACAGTGATCCCTTGGCCCTGGGCACCACTGCTTTCAGCCTCTGTTCCTATGGAGGTTCCTCACTTTACATCTCTGGGGCTGGCTTTCATCTCTGGCTCTCTCCAGGTCCTGGCTTGCTTTACATCTCATGACAACATCTGCTGGACTCCAAGCATCTCTAAACATTCGTGTCTCTGTTCTCCATATGTCTGCATCTGTGTCAACTCCACTGTGAAGTTTCTATCAGCTCTGAGGCTTCTGTCATTTCTGTTGTTTCTCTAGGCTCTGTCATTTCTGAGGTTTCTCCAAAATGTTTCCTCTTTTAAACTAATCAAGACACACTTGGAATGGGTTGAGTCACATCTCCACCTATTCAAAGGTCACACCCACAATTAGGTGAGTCACATCTCCATGGAGATAGTCTAATCAAAAGTTCTTAAGAATGAATGTTACCTAAGCACTTGTGACCTATCCTGGAGAGATATGGTATGCTTCTGGTTGTACGCAGGCTGGTTGAATATGGTTAGGTGAAGCAGATGCCCGTTATTGTGTTCTATTTAGAAATTGTGTTTCAAGGTGATAGGTATAGCTGCCAAGTTGAGAAGGGGTGGACTGTGATGGTTAGGTTCTGGTGTCAACTTGGCCAAATGATTATGCCCAGTTGTCTGGTCAGGCAAGCACTGGCACGACTGTTGCTGCAAGAATATTTTGTGGCTGGTTGCTCAACTGGAAACTGGTGTATTAAGTCATCAGTTGAAGGCTTTTAAGGAAGAAGAGAAACTCTTTCACTGCTTCTTCAGCCAGCAAGCTCTCCTGTAGAGTTCATTCACATCTTTCTTTGGAACTGCCAGCATCACAGCCTGCCCCATGGATTTTGGACTGTTCTATTCCCACGGTTGTAAGAGATACCTTTATAAATCTCATATTTATTGATCTCTTGTGTTGGCTCTGCTTTTCTAGAGAACCTTGATTAACACAGGACCCAAACAGAGTGATGATGACTGTACAACTAAGTGAAGATACTGTGAGATGCTGTTTATTTTGGATAGAATATGTTATGTGAATACATATCAACAAAATCTTCAAATTCCAAATAAACAAACAAACAGAAATATTCAAGTGCTAGAGAAAATGTGGAGAAGTATACCTATTCAATGTTGGCAGGATAGTAGAAAGGTATACCCCCTCCATTGTGGTAATGGATCCACAGGAGGCTAGATATAGAATCACCATATCGTTAGGAAATCCCATTACTAGGAATATACTCAGAACCAAAAGCAGGAAAAGGAATTTGCATACTGATGTTTATGGTGGTGAGGAGTTCAGGGAAAATGGTGGAATAGACAGGTCAAGTTCAACTCTGCTCAAAGGAACAGCTAGAGAAGGAATGTTAGGGCAACTAAGACAGCGGTTCCAGGGTGTAAGTGGCATGGGAGAGTCTTCTGCACCACATAGGGTAGTCCTGGTTGCAAAAGCTGAGGAACTGAGAAGCAGAGAACTGGAGACCATCCAGCTTGTGCAAACAGCCTAATGCAGAAGTCCAGAGCCCTCAGGAGTGCATGGATGGGAAGACAGGCACTAGGAAGTCAGCCAAGCCACCTTCCTTGAACTTGCTACCTTCACTAGTAGCCTCACGACCCATGACTCACCCCAAGCCCCACACACCTGAACCCCATGACCTGCACCCACTCTCCACACTCCAAGCACCCTGCCCCACCAATCCATCATGCATGTACCCCACACACACATCCCCACCCCAAGTGCAGCTCAACCCCAACTCTCCTGCACAAGTTCAGTCTCACCCTACCCCTCCCTAGCCCTACCTCCCAGTTCCTGCCTCCTGCAGGCAGTCGCCAGTGCAAAAAGGCTGTGGATGCTTACTTCCATACCCAGGCTACACCTGCCCCCAGCACATACAGTCATGCAGCCCCACCCCACCCTTTCTGAGCTCTGCACATGTGTACATCAGTTTATGGCACTCCTAGATTTGTGCGTGCACACAGCCCCTAGTCACACCCACCAGCTCTAGGAAAGCACTGCCTGCACAGCCATGTCATATCTGCTCCTAGCCCATGAAAGCACAATGCCAACCCACTGCCTTAGCGCTGTGAAAGTGCACAAAGGGCCCCACACCCTAGACCAGCACACTCCAGGGCCCTGCCCCAAAACCCATGCACTCACAGAGCCACATGCTCCCTCGCTGCTGGGCATCCAGGCTCACAGGCACCAGTGTAACATCCACAACCTGTGCCTAACCTGCACACAATACATCACTGCACTGTTCTGCCCTACTCTGTGCCCTGCATCCTGCTCCATATCAATCCCACAAATACCAGGCTTTAGACTACTGAAGGAAATCAACTTCCAAAGTAAATCAATCAAGATATTTATATGCCATGAAAACAGCAGAAGATCACTAAAACACATCATGATGCAGACAGATATAGCCCAGCCTAATGATCAAATTAAAACATCAGAGGAGACACAGATATTGGAACAACTAATCAATATAACTCTACTAAATAAAATAAATGGGATGGTTAATAACATAAAGGAGATCAAAAAGATACTACAAGAGCATAGAGAGGAATTTGAAAATAAAAATAACAGATATCACAGAGATTAAAGATGCTGTAGACCACATAAAAAACATACTAGAGACACACAACAGCAGATTTGAAGAGGCAGGAGATATAATAAGTGAACTAGAGGACAGGACAACTGATTTCAAACACTTAAAACAACAAATGGCAAAGAGATGGAACATTTTGATGTTTATGGTAGTATTATTCATGATAGCCAATGGATGGAGGTGGTCGAAGGGTATGTCGATTGAGGAGTGGAAGAGTGAACTGTGGTGTATACATATGATGGAATATTGTGTGGTTACAGAAAGGAATGAAGTCATGAGGCATGCAATGAGGTGAATGAACCCCAAGGACATCAGGTTGAACAAAACAAACAAAAACAAAAGGACAAAGACCACACTGTCTTGTTCAGAAATTGCTTGTCAGAAAATCAGGGCCTAGATTATAAGCTCTTATAGCAGTCACACTTATTCCAGAGCTTTAAGTGTTATCTCTAAATTCTGAGGTGCTGTGCTCAATATGTATAACCTAGTATTTGCCTAGTATAATGGGAAACTGTCTGACAAATGAGATTCAGAGTTAGACTCCTGCTGCTCTGAAAGCATTACTCCACACAGCAACAGTTAATGAAGCTGAAAAATAGATCAGAGATTTATCAGAGATAAGAATGAAGCGGATTTGGCTGGGACCAAGATAAATTAGAATACAGGGAAAAGAATGATAGGGTCTGTATTTTATAAATTCATCCTCTGCTTGAGACTGAAGGAAGAGATGTTTATTTTGCCCCAAATTAAAATGTTCTGTAACACACAATATAACTTAACCTGTCTGTCCAATTCATTTATACAATGTGAACAAAAAATAAGTCTAGCATAGGGAATGAGATCTTGTAATTCTCTATGGCTTAATGTAATGCTCTGATACATCCAGAGTATGTTTAGAAGATAATTAAAAAGTATTCACAAAGTTCCTTGAGGATTGGAGAAAAAATATGGAATTCTTAAACTTTTCCACCTGGAAAATTCCTGATACCTTCTCAAGAATTAGGGCCTCCCAAGTTAATAGGCCCAAGTCCTCATTCTTGAGGCAGGCTCTTATTAAATTTATTTCTGTAATGGGGAAGCAAAGCCTACCTATAATTATGCTTATGAGTCACTTCCAGACAACCTCTTTTGTTTATCAGATTTGGCCTCTATCTCTCTAAGCTCAATTCTGCAAACCAACTCATTATTCTTCCTCTATATCTGGTTCCTTCGGTCTCACTCAGAAGGTGAAGTTATAGAGTACAGACATCCAAAGGGGCAAGTCTCCTTGGCAATGTGGGACATGGCTCCCAGGAAATAGTCTGGTCCTGGTATCATGGGATTGACGATGACTTCTTAACCAAAAGGAAGAAAAGAAATGAAGCAAAATAATGCATCAGTGACTAAGAGATTTCAAAATAGAGTTGAGAAGCTATTCTGGAGGTTACTCTTATGAAAGCTTCAGTTACATATTGCAAACTGTCCTGTGTCTTAGTATGTAAAAGCTACTGGAATGCAATATACCAGTGTTTTAGTTTGCTAGTTGCTAGAATGCAATATACCAGAAACGGAATGGCTTTTTTTAAAGGGAATTTAATAAGCTGCAAATTTAGTTTTAGGGTCATGAAAATGTGCCAATTAAAGTCTATAAAAATGTCCAATCTAAATGTATCAGGGAAAGATTCCTTGGTTCAAGAAAGCCAATGACATTTAGCATTTCTCTCCCAACTGGAAAGGCATATGGCAAACATGGCAATGTCTACTAGCTTCCTCTCCAGGCCTCTTGCTTCATGAACTTCCCCAGGAGCATCTTCCTTCTTCATCTCCAAAGGTCACTGGCTGGTGGATTCTGTGGTTCTCCCATCATTCTGGTGGCTCTCAGATCTCAAGCCTTTTCTAAAATGCTTCCTCTTTTAAAGGGTTCCAATAAAGTAATCAAGATCAACCTAGAATAGATGGAGTCATGTCTCCATCTAATCAAGTTTAATACCCACAACTGGGTGAGTCACATCTCTGTGGAGATGACCTAATCAAGTTTCCAACCTATAGTACTGAATTGGGACTAGAAGGAATGGCTGCCTTTACAAAATGGGATTAGGATTAAAACATGGCTTTTCTAGGGTACATAAATCCTTTCAAACCTGCACAAGCAGAAACAGAACAGTTTTTAAAAAGGGGAATTTCTCAAGTTGCAAGTTAACAGTTCTAATGTCCAAATTAAGGCAAGGTTATAAAAATGTCCAAATTAAAGCAACCAGGGAAAGATATCTTGCAACAAGAAGGCTAACAATGTGCAGGGTTTCTCTCTCAACTGGAAAGCTTAAGACAATGTCTGCTAGTTTCTCTCTGGGCTTCTTCAACAGCTTCCCCAGAGCTCTGTCCATTCTGTTGGCTCTTTTAGTTCTGGTGGTTCTAAAGCATTTTCCAAAATAGTTCCCTTTTAAAGGATTCCAGTAAGGAACCCCACCATGAATGGGTACAGACACATATCCATGGAAATGATCTAATCAAAAGTTCCCACTCACAATCGGGTGGGTCACCATGGAAATAATCAGAAAAATCCCACCCAGCAATATCAAATGAGGATTAAAGGACATGACTGTTCTGGGGTCATTTTCAGCTTCAAATTGGCACACCAGGGTATGCCAAGCCCCAACAAAGAGTATTCCTGAAAACCCTAAGAATGCCCAAGGCTCTATCTGAGAATTTACAATAGAGTCACTGAGCTTATTTGCAGAACACTAAAACTTCAAAATGGTTTCTATGCCAGAGAAGCCCTGAAACCCAGAGGTGTCAATCTCTCCAAGAACATTAACCAGTTGGATCCCCCTACCCCATGTCATCACCCTTTCTCAACATGAAGAAGTTAGAGTGGTGTGCTACTTTGAAACTGTTATGTATCCCCAGAAAAGCCATGCTCTTTTCCTAATCCAATCATGTGGGGAAAGACCTGTTGCTTAAGGTGAAACCTGTGATTGGATTGTTTTCATGGAGACTCTCCCACTCAATTGCAGGTGTGACCTTTGTGTGTGTGTTCCTCTCTTTTTTGTGTGAAAAATAACATATATGCAAAAACAATAATCACATCACAACAATTAGTTTAGAACAGAATTCAGAGTTTGGTATGGGTTACAATTCTACAATTTTAGGTTTTTACTTCTAGCTGCTCTAAGATACTAGAGACCAAAAGAAATATAATGATTCAGCAACCATACTCATTTGTTAAACTCTACCTTCTCTATATAACTCCATCATCACCTTTGATCTTTCTCCCACTCTTTAGGGATATTTGGGCTATGCTCATTCTAACCTTTACATGTTGGAAGGGGCTGTCAATAATATGGGATGGGGGATGGAACTAGCTGATGTCCTGGAGAGGGGCTGTCAATAATATGGGATGAGGGATGGAACTAGTTGATGTCCTAAAGAGGCTGGCACATCTGCATTTCAGGACTTGCCTGGTCCAGAGACCCATCTGGAAGTTGTAGGTTTTTGGAAAATTACCCTAATACATGGAACATTTATAGAATCTTATATAACACCCTAGATATTCTTTAGGATTGGCAGGGATGGTTTTGATTGGGGTTTGAGAAGTTATGATATGTAGCAATATCTAATTGAAGCTTGCATAAGAGTGACTTCCAGAGTAGCCTCTCCACTCTATATTTGTACTCTTTCCACCACCAATATTTTATTTGTTACAATTCTTTTGCCCTTTTTGGACTAATAGCATTGTCGATCTCATGGTGCCAAGACAGACTCATGCTTGTGAGTCATCTCCCACACTGCCAGGGAAACTTTCACACCTGAATATCATGTCCCTTGTAGGGAAGAGGACAATGATTTCATTTGCAGAGTTGGGCTTGGAGTGAGAGAAAGGCCACATCCCAGCAACAAAAAAATGTTCTCCCAAAGTAACTCTTCAGCATACCTATAGATAGGCTAAGGTTTTCCACTACATATACAAGCTTCACAAGAGCAAGCCTCAAGATCAAGTGCTTGGCCTATTGACTTGGGTGTCCCTAATGTTTGACACAGTATCAGGGGGTTTTCCCTAGTGGCACAGTTTAATAGTTCCCATTTATTTTTTATTTTTTTTTTTTTTTAACATGGGCAGGCACCGGGAATCAAACCCAGTTCCTCTGGCTTGGCAGGCAAGCATTCTTGCCTGCTGAGCCACCATGGCCCACCCTAACTTTTTCTTCCATCACTCAAGGCACTTTGCCACTACATTTTTTTTAATTGAGAAGTCAAAACAACATACAAGGGTGGGCCATGGTGGCTCAGCAGGCAGAGTGCTCCCCTGCCATACCAGAGGACCCGGGTTAAATTCCCAGTGCCTGCCCATGTAAAAAAAAAAAACATACAAGCACAAACATTCCATACATGGTGTACAATCAATGGCTTACAATTTCATCACATAGTAGTATATTCGTCACAATGATCATTTTTTATAACATTTGCATCACTCCAGAAAAATAAAAAGAAAAAAGAAAAAGTTCATACATACTATACCCTTTACCCCTTCCTCTCATTGACCCCCAGTATTTCCATCTACCCAATACATTTTAATCTTTTTCCCCCTATTTTTTCCTATACCCCTTACCACTCCCTTCCATTGATCACTAGTATTTCAATCTACTCAATTTCTTTCAACATTTGTTCCCTGATTATTAATTTATTTTTAATACATATTTTTTACTCCTCTGTTCATACTGTACATAAATGGAACATCAGATACAAGGTTTTCACAATCACACAGCCACAAATCATTATATATTCATCTTCAAGAAGCATGGCTACTAGAACACAGCTCTACAGCTTCAGACACTTTCCTCTAGCCTCTCTAATATACCTTAAACTAAAAAGGGGATATCTATATAATGCATAAGAATAACCTCCAGGATAACCTCTCAACTCTATTTGAAATTTCTCAGACACTGACACTTTATTTTGTCTCATTTCTCTCTTCCCCCTTTTGGCTGGGGTTTTTACAATCCCCTGATGCTGAGTCTCAGCTCATTCTGGGATTTATGTACCACATTGCCAGAGAGGCTTTGGCAATCTCCCTGGGAGTCATGTCCCACATAGAGAAGTGGAGGGCAGTGAGTTTCCTTGCATGTTAACTGAGAGAGAGACAGGCCACATCTGAGCAATAGAAGAGGTTCTCTGGGGTGACTCTTAGGCCTAATTTTAAGTAGGCTTAGCCTATCCTTTGTGGAGATAAGTTTCATATGAACAAACCCAAAGATTGAGGGCTTGGCCTATTGATTTGGATGCCCCCACTGCCTGAAAGAATATCAAAAATTCTCCAAATGGGGAAGTTGAATTTTCCATCTTTCTTACCACCCACCCAAGGGGACTCTGCAGGTATTTTAAATTCACTGTTAAAATCACTCTGGGATTTACTAGGGCATCATACTGGACAAACCTACAAAATATCATGCCCTATTCAAGGGTCCATGTATTTATGGTGTTCTGGTTTGCTAGCTGCCAAAATGCAATATACTAGAAATGGAATGGCTTTTTAAAAGGGGAATTTAGTAAATTACCAGCTTACAGATCCAAGGCTGAGAAAATGTCCAAATTAAAGCAAGTCTATAAAAATGTCTAAGCTAAGGCATCCAGGGAAAGATACCTTGATTGAAGAAGGCCAATGAAGTACAGGGTGCTCAAGTGGAAAGGTACATGGTGAATGCAGTCAGGGTTTCTCATCTGGAAATGCACATGGCAAATATAGCATCATCTGTTAGCTTCCCCTCCAGTTGCCTAGGAGACATTTTCCTTCTTCATCTCCAAAAACTGCTAGCCAGTGGACTCTCTGCGTCATGGTTCTGTGCTGTTCTGTCATCCCTGTGCTCTCTCTGAAATTCCCAGCTTTCTCTCTTGTTGTTCTCCTTTATAAAATTCCAGTAAAGTAATCAAGCCCCACCTGGAATGGGTGGAGACACATTTCCACCTAATTCAGTTTAACACCCACTCTTGATAAGTCACATCTCCATGGAAATAATCTAATCAAGTTTCCAACATATAGTGCTAAATAGGGTTTAAGAGAATTGGTTGCTCATACCAGATTGGTTTAGGATTAAAACATGATTTTTCTAGATTATATAAGTCCTTTCAGCGCATATGGTGTTCAATTAATCTCTCCATATTAGTTAGATGATGAAATGTACTAAACAAAATAAAAATTTGTAACAAATAAACATTTTTTGCTTAAGTCTCACACAGAACTTGAAGTTTTAAAATATGAATGACCATCTATTTTCAACATCTCCAATACTGACATTCCTTTGTTGCTCCTCATGCAAAAACATTTTTTAATTTCTACTTTTAGTCACTATCATTGTAAACTCAAAGCATTCCTAGATTATACCATCTTAGTCTTTAATGTCTATCTTTCCTTCTGGTTTCACATGTGCCCCCAGCCCACCTCCCTCTATCCTTCTCACAGTCAGCTACATTAAGTATACTTACATTATTGTGCTACAATCAGGTAGTATTGGGCTATCCATTTCTGAATTTCTTCTCATTCAGAAAAATTCTGAATCATTCTGCTCATTACTAATATATAGAATCATTCTGCTCATTACTGCTCATCTGAGAAATTCTGCTCATTACTAATGTACAGAAATGCTACAGATTTGTAAGTGTTGACCTTGTAACCTGCCATTTACTATACTCATTTATTAGCTCTAGCAGTTTTACTGTGGATTTTTCAGGTTTTCAACATATAGTATCATATTATCAGCAACAGTGAGAGTTTTACTTCTTCCATTCCATTCTGATTATTTTTATTTTATTCTTGCCTCATTGCTCTGGCTAGAACGTCCAACACAATATTGAATAACAATGGTGAAAGTGGACATCCTTGTTTTGTTCCTGATCTTGGGGGGTGTATTAGGATTCTCTAGGGAAACAGAATCAACAGGGAATACTCACGAATATAAAATTTATAAAAATGTCTCACGTGACCATGGGACGCAGAGTCCAAAATCCGCAGGGCACGCTGTGAAGCTGATGATTCTGATGAGAGGTTTGGATGAACTCCATAGGAGAGGCTTGCTGGCCAAAGCAGGAAGGAAGACTTTCTCTTCTGAATTCTCCTCAAAAGGCTTCCAGTGATTAGACTGAGCATGACTCATTGCAGAAGACACTCCCCTTGGCTGATTACAAATGGAAGCAGCTGTGGATGCAGCTGATATGATCATGAGCTCATTCTATGAAATGTCCTCATCACAACAGACAGGCCAGCACTTGCCCAACAAGACCAACAGGTACCACCACTTTGTCAAGTTTACACATGAAGCTGACCATGACAGTCCACCCCTTGTCAACTTGGCAGCTATATATATCACCTTAAACCGTACTATATTTCTAAATAAAAAACATTAAAACACACATTTTTTCTTTCAGCTAACAATACTCAAGTGTCCTGTACATAACCAGAAACACAGTAACTCTCTCAGGAATAGGGTGCAAGTCCTTGGGTAATACTCATTCTTAGACTTGATATCTTACAAGTTAAATAGTATAACTGGAACAAAACAGTATCATAGTTCTCATTTCTGTAACTGATCACATGATCATAGTTCAAATTTATCACAACCTGCTTCCACTACCCATTCCATGTTCCCTTTACCCTCAGCAAGCGCTTCAACTGACTGTGGTTCTTTGCCTGGTGAGGTGACCCAAACCTTCATTCCTGAAGTTTCAGAGTCATTGGCAGTCCTTCCTGGATTGGGTTGCTGCAGTTTTCCACTGATTTTAATCACAGGGCATGGTAGTATTAAAAGACGGCCTAGAGGATCTCCTATATTCCAGGAAAACTCTTCTTTACCTTCATTGTGTAGTTGCAGTCATAGTTCCCCCAAATAGGGTCAATCCTCCCAGACAATAATGGAATCCCCTTCTTGGCTTGTAGATCCAGGGACATGAGGGCCCAAAGTAACCAGGTGGCAGTCTCGATTCCAGTTCAATGGAATCATTGTTGTTTCTCCTCCTGGAAGCACTATCCCTTTTGGAGCTAAAACCTTTAGACCAGCAGAGCTCAAGGTTGCAGGGACAGGAAGCAAAAATTTTCCTAGTAGATCACGAGGGGTAATAGTGAGTGGTACCATTCCAATTTCCAGCCCTTGGTTCCTGGACTGATAGATCGTGGCTATGCGAGAAACAGCACCATACAGCAGATGCTGATTTGGAGCATATACAACTTCCTGGAGAACATTACCCCAGGCTTTAAAGATATTGCCACCTAGTTGGCACTGTAATTGAGTTTTCAAAAGGCCATTCCACTATTCTATCAATCAAGCTGCTTCTGGATGATGGGGAACATGGTAAGACCAGAGAATTCCATGAGCATATACCCATTCCTGCACTTCATTTGCTGTCAAGTGTGTTCCTTGATCAGAAGCAAGGCAATGTGGAATACCATGACGGCAGATAAAGCATTCTGTAAGCCCACAGATGGTAGTTTGGGCAGAAGCATTGCGTGTTGGGAAGGCAAACCCATATCCAGAGAATGTGTCTATTTCAGTTAGAACAAATCACTGCCCCTTCCATGAAGGGAGTAGTCCAATGTAATCAACCTGCCACCATGTAGCTGGTTGGTCACCTTGGGGAATGGTGCAACATCAAGGGCTGAATGTAGGTCTCTACTGCTGGAAGACTGGGCATTCAGCAGTGGCAGTAGCCAAGTGAGCCTTGGTAAGTGGAAGTCAATGTTGATGAGTTCATGCATAACCTCCATCCCTACCACCATGACCACTTTGTTCATGAACCCATTGGGCAATGACAGGAGTTGGTGGGGAAAGAGGCTGATTGGTATCCACAGAATGGGTCATATTCTTCACTTGATAATTAAAACTTTCCTCTGTTGATGTCACGCTGTGGTGCACATTCCCATGGGACGCAAATATGTTCATGATTTTAAGTTCACACAGAAAGGTCTATCCACATACTTCTTCCCCAGACCTCTTTCTCACCAATTTTCCAATTCTGGTCTTTCCAAGTCCCTGATCATCCAGCCAAACCATTTCAACAGCCCATGAGTCAGAATACAAATGCACCTCTGGCCAGTTTTCCTTGAAAGCAAAATGAACAACCAGGTGCACTGCTCAAAGTTTTGCCCACTTGGAGGATTTCCTCTCACCACTGTCCTTCAAGGACACTCCAGAAAGGGGTTGTAGTGCTGCAGCTGTCTACTTTCGGGTGGTACCTGCATATCATGCTGAACCATCTGTAAACCAGGTCCGAGTTTTCTCTTCCTCAGTCAATTCACTGTAAGGAACTCCCCAAGAGGCCATAGCTCTGGTCTGGGAAAGAGAAGGAAATGTGGCAGGGGTGGAGACCATGGGGATTTGGGCCACCTTCAGGACCTGATCTGGCTGTATCTCGTATATACCATTTCCATTTTACAATAGAGTACTGCTGCACACACCCAACTTTATGGCTTGGGGAGTCAGACAACCCAGTTCATGATAGGCAACTCAGGTCTCATGGTAACTTGGTGGCCCATGGTTAAGCATCCAGTCTCTACTAAGGCCCAGTAGCAGGCCACAAGCTGTTTCTAAAAAGGAGAGTCATTATCTGCAGCAGATGGTAAGGATTTGCTCCAAAATTCTAAGGGTCTGCATTGTGATTCTCCTATAGGGGACTGCCAAAGGCTCCAAACAGCATCTGTATTTGCCACTGACACTTCTAGCACTATTGGATCTGCTGGATCATATGGTCCAAGTAGAAGAGCAGCTTGCACAGTAGCCTGGACCTGTCACAGAGCCTCCTCTTGCTCAGGTCCCCACTCAAAATTAGCAGCTTTTCTGGTCACTCAATAAATGAGCTGGAGAAGCACACCCAAATGAGGAAAATGTTGTTGCCAAAATCCAAAGAGACCAACTAGGCATTGTGCCTCTTTTTTGGTCATAGGAGGGTCCAGTTGCAGCAACTTCTCCTTCACCTTAGAAGGGATACCTCGATTATCTCCACACCACTGGACACCTAGAAATTTGACTGAGGTGGAAGGCCCCTGTATTTTTGTTGGATTTATCTCCCATCCTCTGAAATGCAAATGCCTTACCAGTAAGTCTAGAGTAGTTGCTACTTCTTGCTCACTAGGTCCAATCAACATGATATCATCATATAATAGACCAGTGTGATGTTTTGTGGAAGGGAGAAATGATGAAGGTCCCTGCAGACAAGATTATGACATAGGGCTAGAGAGTTGATATACTCCTGAAGGACAGTGAAAGTATACTGCTGACCTCGCCAGCTGAAAGCGAACTGTTTCTGGTGGTCCTTATTAATAGCTATTGAGAAAAAAAGAATTTGCCAGATCAATAGCTGCATACCAGGTACCAGAGGAGGTATTAAATACTTCAAGCAATGATACCACATCTGGAACAGCAGCTGCAATTGGAGTTACCACCTGGTTGAACTTACAATAATTCACTGTCATCCTCCAAGACCCATCTGTTTTCTGCACAGGCCAAATAGGAGACTTGAATGCAGATGTGGTGGGAATCATGACCCCTGTATCCTTCAAGTCCTTAAAAGGGGCAGTAATATCTGTAATCCGTCCAGGAATCCAGTATTGCTTCTGGTTTACTATTTTGCTAGGTAGGGGCAGTTCTAGTCACTCCCACTTGGCCTTTCCCACCATAATACCCTTCACTGCACGAGTTAGAAAGCCAATGTGGGGATTCTCCTAGTTGCTCAGTATGTCTATACCAATTATACATTCTGGAACTGGGAAAATAACTACAGAATGGGTGCAAGGGCCCAGTGGACCCACTGAGACAGACCTGTGCTAAAACTCCATTGATCACCTGGCCTCCATAAGCCCCCACTCTGACTGGTGGACCAGAGTAATGTTTTGGGTCCCCTGGAATTAATGTCACTTCTGAATCAGTGTCTAATAATCCCTGAAATATCTGATCATTTCCTTTCCCCTAATGCACAGTTACCCTGGTAAAAGGCTGGATTGGAAGAAGATTAACAGTATAAATTTGTGGCAGTGTAACAGGGTTCTCCCCTAAAGGGATCTGGCCTCCCCTTCATTCAAGGGGCCCTGGGTCTGTAAACTGTCTGAAGTCTGGATAATGATTAAGGGGCCATGACTCTGTGCTTTTGTAATTCAGGTTAGACTTCTCTTCATTTCATATAGAACTCTTGTTTATATAGCTTGAACAAGAATTTAGTAGACTGCCCATCTATTGTATTTCTAGGTGCTCCATGATTTACTAACCAATGCCACATCTCTGTGAGTCATATAATTTTGATGCCTGCTTTCAGTTTGCTGTCCATTATAATAGCCACGTCTACTCTGTCTTTGGCAATTAAGTGCTGCCACCTGGCTTCTGCCAACTCAGGATCCCATCATCCCCACTGTGTTTAAGGATTCCAGCTCAGTGACAGCAGTTCCTACAGTAGTATCTGACCTACAGAGAAGTGCAACTACAGAGCTCTTCAGGGATGATGGTGCTAGTCTCACAAATTTATTTCTCACCATTCTGGTAAAAGGAGCATCCTCTGGACATTCCTGGGGTGTAAGAGCAGGCTTTGCATGACAAATTCACTCTAACATTCCAATCTCTCTAAGTCTCTGGATCCCCTCATCTACATTATACCGGGGCAATTCTGGCATTTCAACCTCTGGTAATGTTGGCCACCTTTTGATCCATGTTTCAACCAACCATTCAAACAAACTGCTTCTAATCCCTCGAGCTATAACATTGAATGTAGAATCTCTGCTTAGTGAGCCCATATCAAAAAATTCAGCCTGATCCAGCCTTATATTCCTCCCACCATTATCCCACACCCTTAAAATCCATTGCCACATATATTCCCCTGATTTCTGTCTGTATAAACTGGAAAACTCACACAGTTCTTTTGGAGTATAACATATCTCCTCATGTGTGATACTTTGTACCTCAGCTTTAGGAGCCTGTTGAGACTTTAGTCTGGTTAAATGTCTGGAAGAAATGGGGGGGGAGGTCATGAAAAGAATTAGAAATATCTTCCAAGACATTTGCTTCATGGCCTTCATTTGCAGTTTCATCTGGTGAAACAGGATTAATCCCTCTAGGGCTAATCTCTTCAGGAGGAGGTTGGGTGGCCAACTCCTCAAGGCAGGCTGTAGGTAGGGTGGCTATGTCCTCAGTGCAAACTATTACAGGGTGATCTAGAGACGACTCAGTGTGACCTAGGCTTTCAACCTTATCCCCGACATCATTATCAATCCATATTTCACCATCCCATTTATCAGAGTCCCACTCCTTTCCAATCAAGTCCCTCACTTTAATGGCAAATGCAATGCAACATTGAAATTTCAGTTTACATTGTAAAGTTGCCATTCTAACAAGATTCTGAGTCTGATTTCAGAGATTTCAAGTCTATGGCTACAGGAAATAAGATTTTTCTTCAGGATACTCACAGAAATGTCTACATCTGTCAGACGGTGCTTAAGGTTCTTGTTTGAAGACTTAAGCCCATCCCTTTCACTCCTTAATGGAGCCAGTGTATTTAACAACAACCAGCCAACATCTCTATACCTCTTATTTCCACAAAACTCTGTAAAGGTGTCAAAAACATTACCCCCCAGAGTCTGGCTTCATACAAGCAAAGCATTAGGAGAATTGAATGGTGATATTTTGACTTTCTCTTTTGCCAACTCACTCCATGGATTTGGGAGTGTCATTTTGATTATGGGAATCAGAGTCCTTAGTTCCTTTGAATCCAGTCAGAGTAGGAAACCATTCATAAAAACCCATTTTTAAGATTCTTTTTCTTAAGAACCATTCCTGGTACCAAGATGTATTAGTTAGGGTTCTCTAGAGAAACAGAATCAACAGGGAACACACGCAAATACAAAATTTATAAAAGTGCCTCACATGACCACAGGAACACAGACTCCAAAATCCGCAGGGCAGGCTGTGAAGCCAACGATTCTGATGGAAGGTCTGGATGAACTCCAAGGAGAGGGTTGCCGGCCAAAGCAGGAAGGAAGCTTGTCTCTTCTGAACCCTCCTTAAAAGGCTTCCGGTGATTAGACTGAGCATCACTCATCACAAAAGACACTCCCTTTGGCTGATTACAAATGCAATGGAATCAGCTGTGGATGCAGCTGACATAATCATGATCTAATTTTATGAAATGTCCTCATTGCAACAGACAGGCCAACACTTGCTCAACCAAACAGGTACCATCACTTGGCCAACTTGCCACATGAAGCTGACCATGACGGGGGAAAGTTTTCAGGTTTTCCTCATTGAGGTTGACATTAGCTGTGGGTTTTTCATACATTCCCTTTATCAAGTTGAGGAAGTTCCCTTCTATTCCTATCCTTTGAACTCTTCAACAAGAAAGGATGTTGAATTTTGTCAAATGCCTTTTCTGCATCAATCAAGATGATCATGTGGTTTTTCTGCTTTGATTTGTTGATATGGTGTATTACATTAATTGATTTTCTTATGTTGAACCATCCTTGTATAACTGGGATAGATCCTACTTGATCATGGTGTATAATTCTTTTAATGTGCTGCTGGATTTGGCTTGCAATAATTTGGTGAGGAATTTTGCCACTATATTCATTAGAAAGATTTGTCTATATATTTTTTTCCAGTAGCATCTTCATCTGGCTTTGGTATAAGGTTGATATTGGCTTCATAGAATGAGTTAGGCAGACTTCCTTCCTCTTCAATTTTTTTGAAGAGTTTGAGCAGGATTGGTACTAATTTTTTCTTGAATATTTCGGAGAATTCATATGTGAAGCCATGTGGTCCTGGACTTTTCTTTTTGGAGAGCTTCTTAATGACTGATTCAATTTTTTTATTTGTGATTGGTTTGTTGAGGTCATCTATTTCTTCTTGAGTCAAAGTTGGTTGTTCATGCCTTTCTAGGAAGTTGTCCATTTCATCAACATTGTTGAGTTTATTAGCATAAAGTTGTTCATAGTATCCTATAGTTACCTCCTTTGTTTACATGGGGTCGTTGGTTATGTCTAGTCCTCCATTTGTCATTTTATTCATTTGCATCGTCTCTCTTCTCCTTTTTGTCAACTTTGCTAAGGGTCCATCAATTTTATTGATTTTCTCATAGAAACAACTTTTGGTTTTGTTGAGTTTTTTTATTGTTTTCATGTTCTCAATTTCATTTATTTCTGCTCTAATATTCATTATTTCTTTCCTTTTGCTTGCCTTGGGATTAAAAAAATTTCCTTTTGCTGTTCTTTCTCTAGTTCTTCTAAGTGAACAGTTAATTCCTCAATTTTGCTCTTTTTTCTTTTTTGATATAGGCATTTAGGGCAATAAATTTCCCTCTTAGCACTGTCTTTGCCGCATCCCATAAATTTTGATATGTTGTGTTTTCATTTTCATTTGCCCACAGATATTTAATGATTTCTCTTATAATTTCTTCCTTGTCCCACTAGTTGTTGAAGAGTGTGTTGTTGAGCCTCCCATACATTTCTGAATTTTCTGGCCCTCTGCCTGTTATTGATTTCCAACTTCATTCCTTTATGATCCATGAAAATGTTTTGTATGATTTCAATCTTTTTTAAATTTATTGAGTCTTGCTTTGTGACCCAGTATATGGTATATCCTTGAGAATAATCCATGAACACATGAGAAAAAGGTGTGTCCTGCTGTTGTGGAGTGTAATGTTCTATAACTATCTGTTAAGTCTAGTTTATGTACTCTATTATTCAAATTCTGTTTCTTTATAGATCTTCTGTCTAGATTTTCTGCCCATTAATGAGAGCAGGAAACTGAAGTTCCCATCTATTATGGTAGACGTGTCTATTTTTCCTCTCAGTGTTTGCCTCATTTATTTTGTAGCACTCTGGATTAGTGCATAAATATTTTATTGTTATGTCTTCTTGTTTAATTGTTCCTTTTATTAATACATAGTGTCCTTCTTTTTCTCTTAATTATTATACATTTGAAGTCTAATTTCTGGATTTTAGTATAGCTACTCCTGCTCTTTTCTGAGTGTTGTTTGCATGAAATGTCTTTTCCCAACCTTTCACTTTCAACCTACATTTATCCTTGAATCTAAAATGTCTTCTGTAAACAGCATACAGGTGGGTGCTGTTTTTTTTTAATCCATTCTGCCAGTCTATATCTTTTGATTAAGGAGTTAAATCCATTAACATTTAGTGTTACTACTGTAAGGGTAGTGCTTTCTCCTACCATTTTGCCTTTTGGATTTTATATGTCATATCTAATTTTTCTTCTTTTTACTTTTACTAGTAGTCTTCATTTCTACACTCTCCTCTACATCTCTTTACTGTCTTTTCCTATCTGTCTCCAGTGCTCCCTTTTCTTGCAGAGACCATCTCTTGGTCACAAATTCTCTCAGTGAATTTTTTGCCTGAAAATGTTTTAATTTCTTCTTCATTTCTGAAGGATAATTTTGCTGGATATCAGATTCTTGGTTGGCAGTTTTTCTCTATTAGATTCTTAAATATATCATACCACTCTCTTCTTGCCTCCATGGTTTCTTCTGAGAAATCTATGCATAGTCTTAATGGGCTTTCCTTTTATGTGATGAATTACATTTCTCTTGCTGCTTTCAAAATTCTTTCTCTCTGACATCTGACATTCTGATTAATAAGTGTCTTGGAGTATGTGTATTTGGATGTACTCTCTTTGGGATATGATAAATTTCTTGGCTCTGGAATTTTAAGTCTTTCACAAGAGTTGGGAAATTTTCAGTGATAATTTCATCCAATTGTCTTTCTCCTCCTTTTCTCTTCTCTTCTCCATCTGGGACACCCATAACACATATATTCATGTGCTTCAAGTTGTCATTCAATTCCCTGAGTCCCTGCTTCTATTTTTCCATGCTTTTCCTTATATACTTTTTTGCTTGTCAGATTTCAGATATCCTGTCCTCCAGTTCACTAATCCTATCTTCTGCCTCTTGAAATCTAACATTGTACATGTCCATTGTTTTTCCATCTCCTCTCCAGTGTATTTTATTCCGATAAGTTCTGTGATTTGTTTTTTCAGACTTTCAACTTCTTTTTATTCACCCATTACTTTCTTTTTCCCTCCCTCAATTCATTGATTTGATATTTTTTCACTTTTTTATTGCATAGTATAACATATATACAAAGCAAAGAAATAAAAAAGCAATAGTTTTCAAAGCACTCTTCAAAAAGTGGTTACAGGACAGTTTCCAGAGTTTGTCATGGGCTACCATATGATCCTCTCATAGCTTTCCTTTTAGCTACTCCAGAATACAGGAGGCTAGAGGGCTTGAATACTTCTCTTCCATCACAACTTTTTTTCCTTCTTTTTCTTGTGAACAATAACACATATACTAAAAAGCTATAAATTTCAAAGCACAGCACTGTAATTAGTTCTAGAACATATTTCAGACTTTGACAAGGGTTACAATTTCACAATTTTAGGTTTTTACTTTGAGCTGCTCTAAAATACTGGAGACTAAAAGAGATATCAATTTAAAGATTCAGCATTCATATTCATTTGTTAAGTCCTATCTTCTATGTATAATTCCACCATCACCTTTGATCTTTCCATACCTCTCATTGGGGTTGCTTGGGCTATGATAATTCTAAATGTTTGATATTGGAAGGGTCTGTCACTAATATGGGTAGGGAGATGGAACTATCTGATGTTCTGAAGAGGCTGAGCTAGGTTTCAGGACTTACTTGGACCAGGGACCCATCTGGTTGTAGGTTTCTGGCAAGTTACTCTAGTGCCTGGAACCATTGTGGAATCTTAATATTGCCCTAGCCATTCTTTAGGACTGGCTGGAATGGTACTGGTTGGGGATTGGCAGGTTATGACATGTAGCAAAGACAACCTGAAGCTCACATAAGAGCCACCTCCAGAGCAGCCTCTCGACTCCATTTGAACTCTATCTGCCACTGATACTTTATTAATTACACTTCTTTTCCCCTTTTGGTCAGGAGGGAATTGTTGATCCCATAGTGCCAGTTCTGGATTCATCCCTGGGAGTCCTCTCTGATGTCACCAGTGAGACTTTCACCCCTGGATGTCATATCCAATGTAGGGGGTAGGGCAATGATCTCACTTGCAGAATTGGACTTAGAGAAACTGAGGCCACATCAAGCAACAACAGCGGGCCTCCAGAAGTAATTCTTAGGAATACCTATAGGTAGTCTAAGCTTCTCTGCTACTTACCTAAGCTTCAAAAGAATAAACCTCATAATCAACGGCATGCCCTATTGATTTGGGTGCCCCTAAAGTTTGACATAGTATCAGAGGGTTCCCTGATGGTAAGGTTTAATAGTTACACATTCTTTCTCCCATCCCTCAGGAGACTTTGGCAATACTTTTTCAATATCTGCTTAATATACTCTAGGATGTTTCCAGACATTGCAATAATCTATACAGGATTAAAGGACTTCTTCCTTATTCTTTGCTCCCTGTGCTTAAATTGCTCAAATCAGCTATGCAGATAGGTTGAATTAGATTATGCACTACAGAAAATTTCAGCTCCAGATCAAATAAATCTTTCTTCCATTGGTCTCAAAGAATATCTGTGGTTCAAAAATATAGACAGTCTTCCTTACTCCTATGTTCTGAATTACTTTAACCCCCAACCTGTTCAGATTCATTTTTATCTCTAAATACCAGATTATATATATAAAACAGTCTCTCAAAATCCAGAAATAATAATCACCAGTCCAGACTTAAAGTGTCTGTTCTAAAAGCTTGCAATCTAGGCCCGTATTTTCTTATAAGCATTTTCTAAAGGTGACCATACCATTGTTGTTTTCTTGTTCCTGGCTTATTTTTGTCTCACCAAATCTTCCACATGTTCATTCACATTGTTACATGCCTCACACAACATTGTTTCTTTTTGTAGCAGCACAAACTTTGTTCATAAAGATACACCATTTTCACCAATCTACCTCTGTCATTGCATCATTCAACTTCCTGCACTCATTGGGCAACATGTAGAAGGCACAAAGTTTACAGTCCATCAATATTCTTCATTTTAGATCATTTCATTGTTCCCAAGAGACAGAAAACCAATACACACACCCTCACGAAATAGGAAATCTAATCCTCCTTTTAACTCTTGTCCCTCATCCTATTATTTACTTCTGCTATTGCTGTGGTAGCACTGATGGTTTCCTTTTGAACATAGCTTATAGCATGCAATAACAATTTTCTCCCTGTACCCTGGACTTAAACACTCTTTATAGAAGAATCACATCTTTGAAGTAATTCTTATGAGAACTCATTCACATTTCTAGTGTGAATCAGTGGGACACATAGGTCCATAAAACCCCTTTCAAGCTTTTTCATCTTCAATATGGTAATACTACTTCTAGACCCAATAGAGAATCACCTTGGCTCCTGTTCTGGTTTGCTAGCTTCCAGAATGCAATATAGCAGAATCAGAATGGCTTGATTCAAGAAGGCCTATGAAGTTCAGGGTTTCTCTCTCAAGTGAGAAGGCACATGGTGAACACAGTCAGAGTTTCTCGCTCAGCTGAAAGGGCACATGGTGAACACAGCATCACCTGTTAGGTTTCTCTCTGGGCTTCCTGTTTCATGAAGCTCCCCGGAGACATTTTCCTTCATCTCCAAAGTGCTGGCTGGTGCACTCTCTGCTTTGTGGTGCTGCAACATTCTCTGCTCTCTCTGAATCTCTTTCTCTCCAAAATGTTTCCTCTTTTACAGGATTCCAGTAAACTAATCAAGACCCACCCAGATGGGTGGAGACATAGCTCCACTAACCCAGCTTAACAACCACTCTTGATTGAGTCCCATCTCCAAGGAGATGATCTAATTAGTTTCAAACATTAGGTACTGAATACGGAGTAGAAGAAACGGCTGCTGTTACAAAATGGGATTAGGATTAAAACATGGCTTTTATAGGGTACATACAACCTTTCAAATCAGCACAGTTTCTATCAATCCTGTTACATTGGAGATCAACTTCATTAGCTAATGGTTCACCCATCTATAGCTTCTATGTATCTCTAAGTTCCCTATCTTCTCTATTATAAGCCTCTGATTATACCCATATGCTGGTGATCAAAGTGGAATCATACACTATATATCCTTTTGTCTGGCAACTCCACTCAGCATTATATCCTCAAGACTCATCCATCTTGTCATGTGCTTCAGGACGTCATTTTCTCTTACTGCTGCATAATATTCCATCATATGTATATACTACATTTTGTTGATCCACTCACCTGTTGGTGAGCATTTGTTTCCATCTTCTGGTGACTGTAAATAATGCTATGAATATTGATGTGCAAATGTCTATTTGTGTCATTGCTTTCAGCTCTTCTAGGTATATACCAAGTAGTATTATTGCTGGGTCATAGGGCAATTCGATATTTAGTTTCCTAAGGAACTGATAAAGTCTTCCATAGTTGCTGCACCATTACACATTCCCACCAGCAGTGCATAAGTTTCCCAGTTTCTCCACATGCTCTTCAACATTTATAGTTTCCCATTTCGTTAATAGGAGACATTTTTATAGGTGTCAGTTGGCATCTCATTGTAGTCCTGATCTGCATTTCCCTTATAGCCAGTGAAAATGAACATCTCTTCATGTGTTTTTGAACCATCAGTATTTGTTCTTCAGAAAAAATGCCTATGCATATCTTTAGCCCATTTTATAATTGGGTTTTTTGTTCTTTTGTTGTTGAGTTGTATGATTTCTTTGAATATACAGGAAATCAAACCTTTGTCTGATATATGATTTCCAAATATTTTCTCCCATTGGGTTGGCTGCCTCTTCACCTTTTTGACAAAGTCTTTTGAGGTGCAGAAGCATTAATTTTGAGGAGTTACCATTTATCTATTTTTTCTTTTGTTGCTTGTGCTTTGGGTGTGAAGTTTAGGAAGCTACCTCCTATTACCAGGTCTTGAAGATACTTCCCTACATTTTCTTCTAGAAGCATTATGGTGATAATTCTTATATTTAGGTGTGTGATCCATTTTGAGTTAGTTTTTGTGTAGGGTATAAGATAGGGGTCCTCTTTCATTCTCTTGGCTATTGATATCCAGTTCTTTCATGCTCAATTACTGCAAAGACTATTTTGTCCCAGTTCAGAGGATTTGGGGCTTTGTTAAAGATCAGTTGACCAAAGATTTGGTGGTCTATTTCTGCACTCTTGATTTGATTCCTTTGATCAATGCTTGTGTCTTTGTGCCAGTACAATGCCTGTTTTCACCACTGTGGCTTTATGATAGGTTTTAAAGTCAGGGAGTGTTAATCCTCTCAGATTGTTCTTCTTTTTTAGGATGCTTTTAGCTATTCAGGGTCTCTCTCCTTTCCAGATGAATTTGGTAGTTAGCTTTTCCAAATCTTCAAACTAGGATGTTGGAATTTTGATTGATAGTGTGTTGAATATGTATATCAACTTTGGGAGAATTGACATCTTAACTATTTAGCTTTCCTATCCATGAGATGGGAATGTCTTTCCACCTATTTAGATTGCCTTTGATTTCTTTTAGCAATATTATGGAACTTTCTGTGTTCAAGTCCTTTACATCTCTAGTTAAGTTCAATCCTAAGTATTTCTTTTAGCTACTATTTTGAATGGATTTTTTCCTTAACTGAGCCTCAGCTAGTTCAATGCTTGTGTATAGAAATGTTACTGATTTTTGCACATTAATTTCATATCCTGCCACCTTGCTGAATTTATTAGCTCTAGTAACTTTGCTGAAGATTTCTCAGGATCTTATAGTACCATATCATCTGCAAATAATGAGTTTTACTTCTTCCTTTCAAATTTGGCTACCTGTTCTTTCTTTGTCCTGCCTGATTGCTCTAGCTAGAACTTCTAGTACAATGGTGAATAACAGTGGTGACAGTAGGTATGCTAGTCTTGTACCTGATCTTAGGGGGAAGGCTTTCATTCTCTCTACATTAAGTACGATGCTGGCTATCAGTTTTTCATTTATTCCCTTTATCATATTGAGGTAGTTACCCTTGATTCCTATCTTTTGGAGTGTTTTTTTTTTTACCAGAAAAGGATGCTGAATTTTGTAAAATGTTTTTTCAGCATCAATTGAGATGGTAATGTGATTTTTCACTTTTGATTTGTTATTGTGCTGTATTACAATAGTTGATTTTCTTCTGTTGAATCATCCTTGCATTCCTGATACAAAGTCCATTTGGTCATGGTATATAATTCTCTTAATATGCTGTTGGATTTGATTTGCTAGTATTTTGAGAATTTTTGTATCTATGCTCATTAGGGAGATTGGCCTGTAGTTTTCCTTATAGCATCTTTACCCAGTTTTGGTATTAAAATGATATTAGCTTCATAAAATCAGTTAGGTAGAGTTTCTTCTTCCTCAATTATCTGGAAAAGTTTGAGCAGGATTGGTGTTAGTTCTCTCTGGAATGTTTGATAAAATACCCCTGTGAAGCCATCTAACTCTGGGCTTTTCATTGTAGGAAGATTTTTGACAGCTGCATGAATCTCTCTACTTATGACTGGTTTGTTGAGATATTCTATTTCTTCCTGAAGAAAACAGCATACCTTGTTTGTGTGTCTCCACGAATTTGTCCATTTCATCTAAGTTGTCTAGTTTTTTGGCATGTACTTGTGCATAGTATCCTCTTGTGATTTCTTTTATTTCTTCAGGGTCTGGGGTAACACATCCCTTGTCATTTCTGATTTTGTTTATTTGCATCCTCTCTCTTTTTTCTTTGTCAGTCTTGCTACTGGCCCATCAATTTTATTGATTTTCTCAAAGAACCAACTCTAGGCTTTATTGATTCTTTCTATTGCTCTTTTGGTCTCCCATCCATTTATCTCTGCTTTAATCTTTGCTATTTCTCTTCTATTTGCTTTGGGGTTTGCTGTTTTTTTATTTTTCATGTTCTTCCAGGTTTCCTGGTAAGACCTCGATTTTTCTCTTTCTTCTTTTTTAATGTAGGCATTTAGGGCAATAAATTTCCCTCTCAGTACAGCCTGTGCTGCATTCCATAAGTTCTGATAAGTTGTATTCTCATTTTCATTCAGCTCCAAATAGCTACTGTTATCTCTAGTAAATTCTTCTTTGACCCACTGGTTGTATAAGAGTGTGTTATTTAATCTCCATAGATTTGTGAATGCTCTCGGTCTTCAGCAGTTATTGATATCCAGCTTCATCCCATTGTGATCAGAGAAAATGCTTTGAATAATTTCAATATTTTTAAATTTATAAAGACCTGTTTCATGCCCCAGCATATGGTCTATCCTGGAGAATGTTCCATGTGCACTATAGAAGAATGTATACCCTTGCTCTTTGGGGTGCAATGACCTATATACGTCTGTTAGCTCTAATTCATTATCAAATTATTTAACTTCTCTATTTCTTTGATGATCTTTTGTCCAGTTTTTCTATCTATAGAGGAGAGTGTTGTATTGACGTCTCCTACTATTACTGTTGAAACATCTATCGCTCCCTTCAGTTTTGCCAATGTCTGTCTCATTTGTTCTGGAGCTCCTTGACTGGGAGCATAAACATTTTTGATTGTCCTATCTTCTTAGTGAATTAACCCTTTAGTTGGTATATAGTATCCTTCTTTGTCTCTTATGATGACTTTACATTTAAAGTCTATTTTGTCTGATATTAGTATAGCTATTCCTGCTTTCTTTTGGTTACAACTTGCAATGAAAATCTTTTTCCATCCTTTCAATTTCAATCTTTCTGTATCGTTGTATCAAAGATGAGTCTCTTGTAAGCAGCATATAGCTGGATTATGTTTCTTAATCCATTCTGCCAATCTGTATCTTTTAATGGGTAAGTTTAGTCCATTAACATTCAGTTATTACTGAAAATGTGTTTCTTGATTCTACCATCTTTTTTTTAACTTTTTATTAATTAAAAAACTTAACAAAAGAACATTAATATATCATTCCATTCTACATATACAATCAGTAATTCTTATTATCATATAGTTGCATATTCATCATTTTTTAGAACATTTGCATCGATTTAGAGAAAGAAATAAAAAGACATCAGAAAAAGAAATAAAACAATAATAGAGAAAAAAAGATTATACATACC